>BQNB010028019.1:11652-57055 GCA_026074375.1 Tanacetum coccineum
TTATATCTTTGTTGTTCAAGATTACTGTTTCATTGATTTTACTTCTAGAGTATTAAGGTGTAGATTCCGCATACACTTTAATATACATACAAAGTTTCTACAACAAGTTATTTTGGATTTATCCAAGGTAATTTAACCTTAGACAACCTAAGGAATCGATCTAGGTTTGGGATCAACAACTATCGATATTGGTTTGAAAATAAGGTAGAATAAATGTAAGTATTCTTAGGTATAAAATGTTGTTTGGTATGTTCATATAATTTTGGGAATCGATTTCATACTTTTGATAAAATACTAGTCCAAAATTATATATAATGAGTGTAAAATATAAAATGCGGCGTACAATGTGGGGTATGGGTGAAATCATCTACAAAGTCACATGTTTACCTATCAATAAATCTATCAATCCTTTTCATTCTTTTATTCAGACATTTTTATACCAAACATTTTTTTATATATCTATCCATATCAAACCATTCCCTCATTCACATTATCGCAAACCAAACGCACCCTTAATCTTTGTATGTGGATTCGGTAGTAATATTTTCAATTTTTGTACTCGGTGATGTTCTTTTTTCCTTTGAAATAACTTAGCTTCCATTAGATTTAAAGGTGTGGTGTCACTACAACACAAGAGGGCTAATGCTATGGTAGGAATCCATTGTAATTCCGTTGCAAATGACCATTTGCAACAGATTTGCAACGGATTCTTACCATCTACAGAAATTTAAATTGCAATGAATTTCTAACGGGGAAAAAAGTTGCAGCAGCTTTCCAACCAAGGAAATCCGATGGAAATTAGCAATTGTTTTTGCAACGGATCATATTCCAATGGTTTTCCAACTGTTTTGCTACAACATGTATTACAATGAAATTGCAATGGACAAAATTTGGTACGGGATTGAAACGGTGTAAAATTGTGAGGACTTTTCTAACTGCAATGGTTTCATTACAATTTCCATTACAATTTCCGTTAAGAAAATGCATTTTCTCAAAAAAAAACACAAAAATGGCATTTACCTGTAATATACAAATATGGAAAGCTAGGTGTATATGAACGCACAATTGAAACCAAAAATAATAATTAGGTGATCATTCAAATATCATACTATATGATGTATCAACTCGTACCAAAAGTACCACTCCTAAACCAAATTCTACTAAATGCACCACTTAACAAATTGTGCATAATCTATCAATATGTGCCAATGTACCCAAAATGTACTACTTCTAAACAAAATCTTTATAAAACAGAAAGTGTACCTAATTAAGCAACGAATGTTTATGCAAAATGGGGAGTGTGAGGTTCATCTTTCAATTGTGCCAACATAGCGGCGAGCTTCTTATTCGTATCTTTGATCAATTCTACTTTAAATGTCTCAAGCTTTTCTTTGCTAACCTTTCTTTCTTTTCCTATAGCTTCCTCACAAATCGCTTTATCTTTCTTTCTCACTTACTCCAAGACCTTCATCGATTTTTCTGGTACTTCAACCTAAAAAAAATACTTACGCCAATTACAACTTATCTTAATACATAAATTACCTACCGTAAATAATTGAAAATACAAAACAATACATGACAATAACTTCAAGATGTATAAGTTACCTTTGACCGATATGTATAAGGAAAAGACAGTTAAAATAAAACAAGAGAATAGTTTTGCCTTATAAATCACATAGTTTTGTCATTATATTTATAGATACATTCAGAGATAAAAGATAACAATAGATCCAAATAATAAGGATCTAATCTATAAACAAACTTATCTATTTGAAGTATAGTGAATTATCTCTAAGTCTCTATTTAAACTCTTTTGAGTTATCTCTAAGACTTCGGTTTACATTCCACCTCAATCTTAACCGAGACAAGGTTTAGATTGGATCTCAATCGATCTAACATGTTGCGGGTCGCTAGTTTGGTAAACCCATCAGCTACTTGATCATTAGATGATATGAATCGAACAACAAGAGCACCCATCGCCACCTTCTATGTGACAAAATGAAATTCCACCTCTATGTGTTTTGTTCGTGCATGAAACACATGATTAACTGTTAAATAAGTTGCTCCTATATTATCACACCATAAAACTGGTGGTCTCGATTAAAAAACTCCTAACTCCTTAAGAAACAATTGAATCCACATTGGTTCAGTTGTACCATTTACCAAGGCTTTGTATTCATCTTTTGTACTTCATCGAGACACAGTGGGTTTCTTGCGTGTCTATGATGTCAGATTTGGTCCTAAAAACACATCAAACCCTTTTGTAAACACACTCAAGGTGTAGAGTTAGACTTTCGAATGTGAAGCCTGTATTTATGATACCCTTTATATATCTTAAGATGCGCTTGACAGCCTCCTAATGAATATTTGTTGGTTTTGAAAGGTATTGACAGACCTTGTTAACTGCAAAAGAAATATCAGCTCGCGTTAATGTTAAGTACTGAAGCCCTCCAACCATGATTCTATATTTGAAGGCATCATCATTACTAAGAAATGTTCCAGAATCACGAGCAAGTTTGTTTGTAACAGACATCGGGGTTGAAACACTCTTACACTTCTCTATGTGAACACGATGAAGAAGATCAGATGCATATTTATGTTGTAGTAAAGTAATTCCCCCTGATTTGTGAGTGACTTCAATCCCTAAAAATAATTAAGATGACCAAGATCCTTGATCAGAAAAGAGGAAGACAAGTTGTGTATTAACCGATCGACCACGCTTTAAGAAGAGCCAACAATGACATTATTATCTACATAAACAAGCATGTAGATAGTAATATTTACGTGATGAAATAAGAACAAGGATGTATCGGCCATGGAAGCACGATAGCCAAGCTGATGTAGCTTATCACTTAGTCAAGAAAACCATGCCCGGGGGGATTGTTTGAGACCATAGATCGCCTTCTGGAGTTTGCACACATAGTGAGATTTGTGAGCATCTTCAAATCCTGTAGGTTGTTTCATGTAAACCTCTTCATTCAAAAAACCATGAAGAAAAGCATTACTCACGTCTATCTAGCGAAGGTGCCATCCTCTAGATACCGCAAGAGAAAGAATCAATCGAATTGTTTTTGGTTTCACAACAAGACTAAAAGTGTCATGGTAATCTATCACACCCCGTAAATTTCAGGTCAATATATTTTAAACTTTTTTGATCATTATCTTTGACTTTTATATGATACATTTGAATCTGGCAGTTTACCGGGAAGTTAACCCGCGTAAGTCTGAAAAACATCATCGGACGCGTTCCGACATCGGATTTTGATTAGTTTGGACATTATATGAGTTATTTTATCATTTCTAACTGTTTTGTGGTTTACGACCACTTCTGACACTTATTTTTACGTTTTAACATTTAATTTGCGATTTTCGCATTTTTGACCTAACGAAACCCCGAAAACCCTAAATCTTTTCGTGTAAACTTTAGTTATCATTCATCTCGTATTTTAAGTCAAAAATTTCTTCATATCCCCCTTTATTTAATTTCGGACTCCTAAACCAAACCAAATAAACCATAAGCTTTAAAATTAATTAAATGGCATATTATTTTGAAAATTCCACCCATGTGTGCATGTAAGATGAGAAAGTGACATATGAGCAAGTCCCCTTCATGCACAAGGAATCCCATTAGACTTATGCATGTGATGCATGATCACATGTACACCATTTGACCAAAGCCATGAGCTAAGACTTGTTATAACTTGAACCTTGATCCCAAAATTGAACCCCTTGGTCCTTGTGGTTGTGTTTTGGCCGAGCAAGGGTGCACACACACTCTTGTATGTGTTGGTCACTTGTTACAACAAACCATGAAACCTTATACCACCCTTTGTCCTATAAATACCTTACTATAACACACATTAGGTCACTTATCCTTTCCATAACCTCACCAAAAAAAATTCATCTCTCTTTTCTCTCTCTCTAGCTTAAGGCAACAAACACCCCTATTAGGGTTTCTATATCTTTGATTTCTAGCAAGATAAAAGTATACCAAGTTTATTTCTAAGGTTTTCTAAGGTGGTTTAAAGTATTGGTTCTTTGATTTAAAGGTTTTTCTCAAGATCTAAAAGTTAGGGTTTCTAATTTTATTAGTGGGTTTTCAAGATCTAGTGATTTTGGGTATAGATCTTGTGTTGTTGCTTCTTGATCTTCATTCTTGTAAGCATTTCTTGATCTTTCTTTTGATACGTTCCTTCCATTCTTAGGAATCTTGTTCATGTTTAATAATCCATGTGTTTGTGGCACGTTTTATTAAAAGAAATGAATTTATATTTTGTCAACTTTTATAAAAATGGAAGTTCTATGATTATGACTTTGTGATCTTGGTGAGATGAGTTGAAAAGTGAGTTGCAACAATAGAAATGAAGGGATTATGTTAGTTTTAGGTGTGGTTTTGTTGTGAATTAGTTGTGAATGGAGAATAGGCTAGACTAGGCACTATTGTGAAGTTTGGCGTGATTTTTGGAAGCGTTTGTGAAATACATAGTTGCTGATCCGAAATTGTTTTAAGATTTTGGGTGACTTAGGAATGTTTTTAATAGGCGTAAAAGTAGTTTTTGGAGAGCTTGTTTCGAATAGATAGTTTTTCATATATCGTACACTAAAATCGGACTTAAACGGCCAAGTTATAGCCAAATGAAACTTGAAACATTTTTCGGCAAAACCATTTTGATGTAGTGCTGTTTGGAAAATAAAATAAGGTTTTCGGACACTTTTGGATATTTTTTGACTTTCTAAACGTTGGCGAAACATATAAAAGCATTAGGTTATTAATTAGAAACATTTGAAATGTCATAAAATATGTAAATGATGTCGGGATTGATAAATGAGGTAGGATTCTAAAAATAGTAACTTTTATTATGTTTTAGCGAAGCGGACATAGAAGTTAAGCGATTAAGACTAGTTAGTGTGTTTTGAAAATGTGGAAACTTAAACAAATATAGGGGACGGTATTAACGTCTTGAAACTAAAATCTTTCCTAAAAGGGAAACTTTCTATAAATGGTTATTTTCAGAAGAATGTCGAGATTCAACGAAGAACGTTATAATTTCACTAAATTGTTTTTGATAAATAAAACCAAAACACAAACACACATAGATGTCTTTCTATATTAAGCATTTCATGCTATATTTAGTATACTTTCTGTTTTCCTAAGACGCGTTATTTATCTAGGTCGCAGCTATATTTCTATATCATCTTTCATTTACGTGATTTACCGTTCACTCATCTTGCTAAGGTGAGTTCATAGCCTCACATTTTTACTACTTGCTTTACTTTTTGGGGTGAGAAATATTGCTTGCTTTTAAACATTGGACACAAATGCTTTACGTTTTTACTAATCTTGTTTACGTGTTGCTTAAGTAAATGTTGAAACTTGTATGCCCGAGTTATCATAAACCGTTAGTTACTTATGGTCAGTTGGATTGGTAAGTGAGCGTGAGTGTTATAAATAGATCTATTGGGACTAATCATCCCCGTTCATGTAAGTAGCTCTTACATGATCAATGGACGTATACTATGTCGAGTGATACGGTGAAGCGCCATGTTGGCACCCGTCAGGGCAAGTTTATTTAGCATATTGCTTGTTCCTATTACATTTAGCCTCAGTATCATGAGCTTAGTGCAACGTAAATGCCTTTTTATGTGATATTGTATCTGTTATAATAGTCACATGCGTTTTGCAAAATTTGTGGTCCACTCTTATATCAAATTCAAACCTATGAATTCACCAACTTTATGTTGACATTTTAGTATGTTTTTTTCTCAGGTGCTTAGCTATGGATGTCTTTGCTTGCTTTATGGTGTTGTCATGCTTGGGGCCGATTTTCAAGACTTATTAATATCTATGTTAACATCGTTGTCAAACTTTAAAACCTTTTATTCGCTTTCGCATATTATCTAAGAACCTATATAAAACTTTAACTATTTTATTTAATGCAACAATGTTGGATTTCTAAACGTACCCTTAGAGGTCGTTCTTTATATCTTGTGTGATGTATATTATAACGTCACGCCCCTGGACACGTGTTTTCGTCCAGGCCCTGTTTGGGGGTGTGATAGATTGGTATCCAGATCCCAGGTTATAGAGAACCAGGTAGTATATTTAGGTCTAGTCTATAACCAGTATGTGATCCTACGTGTTTACCTGCTTACGTATATAATTACTATAGATAAGTACGCGATTATTAGTTATAATACTTTTCCATAATTATAATACGATTAATTTTGCCATGACTATACTTTACATCTATATTTTTCTTGCATTGTACGCATTGGCATGGTTTCATATAAAGGGATTTATATAAACTTTTGTTTGTGCAGGTTATGGAAACTTCGATTATTTCAATTTCTTCGGACGTATCAGTCGAGAGTGTGGGATCCTCTTTTCCGCGAATTATCCTTATCGGTTCTGTTTCTGTTGAGGTCCCAGTTGCATCGAAGGTGGGGGCGGCAGCAGTTCCCTCACCTGCAAGGGTGCTCGAGCTTGATACTCATTCATCGTCAGAGGCTGATCCATCAGAGAGTTCACCACCTCCCGTATCTATAGCACCTATGGTTTCACCTTTTTTGTGTTCAGACGATTCAAAGTCAGATACTGAGATGCCCGAGAGGCATGTATCACCTAATACTTCTACTCCATAGATCCTTATTGCTCCTATTTTACCTGCACCATCTGTTGTTGTACCATCATCTGAGTTTCCTCTTGCACATGTTGATGCATCACCCAAGATTCGTCAACAATGAGCTATTAGTATCTGACCTGGGGAGGACATTCCTATCAGTCAACTTTACCGTACTCATCTTGGTAGGCCATGTAGGGCTTTGACTGCGAGGAAGTCGGTTAGACCTTTACCTTATCATCATTTAGGATTGAGGTACACATCACATCACTTGGATCATTTTACTTCTGGATCATCATCAGGTCATTCATCTTCAGATCATTCATCATCTGGGCATTCTATTTTGGGTCATTCCTTACCAGGACATGCATCACCAGACACCATCGTTGCTGATTCATCTACACCACCAAGATTTTGTTATCCACCACTTGCTAGGACTCCACGGTATAGCGAGACCTATCTCAATTGGAGGTCTGCCCCCATTATCTACCATGTATCCACCTACGACATCCAAGTCGTCAGCTGGGGATTCTTCTTCCGAGTCATCTGCTGGACCATCTCGTAAGAGATGTAGGTCCCCTGCTGCTACTGTGACTTCATCTATCCATGCTACGAGAGCTTTAGTTCCTTCTCGTGTTGATCTCCTTCCACGTCACAAGAGGTTTAGAGATTCTATTTCACCAAAGGATAATGTTGAGGAGGACATTAATGTCAATGTGTTGGCGGATATTGAGACTGATGCTACGGCTAATGAGGTTGCAGTAGATAGGGGTGTTGAGGCTGGGGTTGATGCATGTATTGGTACGGAGTTTGATGTCGGGGTTGATGTAGAGGACGAGGTTGAGGACGAGGTCGAGTCCAGTGATAAAGGTACTATAGAGGTTGGAGTGGATGTGGTTACCGGGATTGATATCCCTGATGGTATGCTTATGCCCGATGTTGTGGAGCGTTTAGAGCAGGTTGAGGAGGGTTTGCAGGATATTTATGAGCATGTTATAAAGATATCTCTCCAGAGGATAGAGGACATTAAGACGGGATACAGAGAGTTGGAGGTATTAATGGTGGAGAGAGAGCTAGCTTACTTGAGCAGGTTACGTCTTTGGAGAGGAGCAACGCGAGACTTCAAGGCACCATGATGATCGAGAGAGCGAGAGCCGATAGGTTTCGGCGACGCGTGGGCTTTATGGAGAGTGAGCTTAGGCAGATCCATAGGTTCTACTACTATGTCAAGATGCGATTTAAGAGATTAGAGACATTCGCTGCGAGGCATTTAGGTTTTCGTCCATGATGATGTGTATGGACTTTAGACTAGTGGTAGAACTAGTTAGTAGTAGTAGTATTAGCGTAAATCAAGTTCCCCGTTATGAGTTAAATGTAACCAACTGATGCTTTTATAGTTAATATGAAAATCTTGTTTTGATTTTCTCGCGTGTTCATCTTTATTGCTATTTACTTGTTCTGGCAAAACATGTTCTATTGTATTTTCCTATATACACCTTATTTACCATTTATAGTGGATATATCTCATATTGAATCAGACCTTGTGATATGTCTTGTATTGTAGAACATGACTATCACTCGTTCTAGTATGACCTCGGAGGAAATCGAAGAACTCGTTAACCGACGAGTGGAAGAAGCGTTGGCTGCTTATGAGGCAACCCGTGCTGCAAATGCTCTCGAGGATGAAAGTCAAAGCCAAAATAGCAGTGACGGCGATAATGGAAATGGTGGAGATGGAAATGGTGGAGATGGAAATGGTGAAAATGGAAATGGTGGAAATGGAAATCCAAATGAGAATAATAGGGGTGCTAGGCCTGTTGCTCGAGAGTGTACATACCAAGACTTCATGAAGTGTCAACCACTCAACTTCAAGGGAACAGAAGGAGTTGTCGGGTTGATAAGGTGGTTTAAGAAGATGGAAACAGTGTTCCATATCAGCAATTGTCAAGAGAAATATCAAGTTAAGTATGCTACTTGCACCTTGTTGAACAGTACTTTAAACTTTTTCGATCATTATCTTTGACTTTTATACGTTACGTTTGAATCTGACAGTTTACCGGGAAGTTAAACCGCGTAAGTCTGAAAAACATCATCGGACGCGTTCTGACTTTGGATTTTGATTATTTTAGACATTATATGAGTTATTTTATCATTTCTAAGTGTTTCGTGGTTTACGACCACTTCTGATACTTAATTTTACGTTTTAACGTTTAATTTGCGTTTTCCGCGTTTTTGACCTAACGGAACCCCGGAAACCCAAAATCGTTTCGTGTAAACTTTAGTTATCATTCATCTCGTATTCGTAAGTCAAAAATTTCGTTCATATCCCGCTTATTTAATTTCGGAAGCCTAAACCAAACCAAATAAACCATTAGCTTTGAAATTAATTAAATGGCATCTTATTTTAAAAATTCCACCCATGTGTGCACGTAAGATGAGAAAGTGACATATGAGCAAGTCCCCTTCATGTACAAGGAATCCCATTTGACTTATGCATGTGATGCATGATCACATGTACACCATTTGACCAAAACCATAAGCCAAGACTTGTTATAACTTGAACCTTGATCCCAAAATTGAACCCCTTAGTCCTTGTGGTTGTGTTTCGGCCGAGCAAGGGTGCACACACACTCTTGTGTGTGTTGGTCACTTGTTACAACAAACCATGAAATCCTAGACCACCCTTTGTCCTATAAATACCTTACTATAACACACATTAGGACACTTATCCTTTCCATAGCCTCACCAAACAGTTTTCATCTCTCTTTTCCCTCTCTCTAGCTCAAGGCAACAAACACCCCTATTAGGGTTTCTATATCTTTGATTTCTAGCAAGATACAAGTATACCAAGTTTATTTCTAAGGTTTTCTAAGGTGGTTTGAAGTATTGGTTCTTTGATTTAAAGGTTTTTCTCAAGATCTAAAAGTTAGGGTTTATAATTTTATTAGTGGGTTTTTAAGATCTAGTAATTTTGGGTATAGATCTTGTGTTATTGCTTCTTGATCTTCATTCTTGTAAACTTTTTTGATCTTTCTTTTGATACTTTTCTTCCATTCTTATGAATCTTGTTCATGCTTAAGAATCTATGTGTTTTTTGCACTTTTTATAAAAAGAAATGAATTTATATTTTGTCAACTTTTATAAAAATGGAAGTTCTATGATTATGACTTTGCGATCTTGGTGAGATGAGTTGCAACAATAGAAATGAAAGGATTAGGTTAGTTTTAGGTGTGGTTTTGTTGTGAATTAGTTGTGAATAGAGAATAGGCTAGACTAGGCACTATTGTGAAGTTTGGCGTGATTTTTGGAAGCGTTTGTGAAATACATAGTTGCTGATTTGAAATTGTTTTATGGTTTTGGGCGACTTAAGAATGTTTTCAATAGGCGTAAAAGTAGTTTTTGGAGAGCTTGTTTCGAATAGATAGTTTTTCATATATCGTACACTAAAATCGAACTTAAAACGGCCAAGTTATAGCCAAATGAAACTTGAAACATTTTTGGGCAAAACCATTTTGATGTAGTGCTGTTTGGAAAATAAAATAAGGTTTTCGGACACTTTTGGACATTTTTGGACTTTCTAAACGTTGACGAAACATATAAAAACATTAGGTTATTGATTAGAAACATTTGAAATGTCATAAAAATATGTAAATGATATCGGGATTGATAAATGAGGTAGGATTACAAAAATGGTAACTTTTATTATGTTTTAGCTAAACGGACATAGAAGTTAAGCGATTAAGACTAGTTAGTGCGTTCTGAAAATGTGGAAACTTAAACAAATATAGGGGATGGTATTAACGTCTTGAAACTAAAATCTTTCCTAAAAAGGAAACTTTCTATAAATGGTAACTTTTGGAAGAATGTCGGGATTCAACGAAGAACGTTATAATTTTACTACGTTGTTTTTGATAAATAAAACCAAAACACAAACACACATGGATGTCTTTCTATATTAAGCGTTTCGTGCTATATTTAGTATACTTTCCATTTTCCTAAGACGCGTTATTTATCTAGGTCGCGACTAGATTTCTATATCATCTTTCATTTACGTGATTTATCGTTCGCTCATTTTGCTAAGGTGAGTTCATAGCTACACGTTTTTACTACTTGCTTTACTTTTTGGGGTGAGAAACATTGCTTGCTTTTAAACATTGGACACAAATGCTTTATGTTTTTCCCAATCTTGTTTACGTGTTGCTTAAGTAAATGTTGAAACTTATATGCCCGAGTTATCATGAACAGTTAGTTACTTATGTTCAGTTGGATTGGTAAGTGAGCGCGAGTGTTTTAAATAAATCTATTAGGACTAATCATCTCCGTCCGTGTAAGTAGCTCTTACATGATCAACGGACGTATACCATGTCGAGTGATATGGTGAAGCGCCATGTTGGCACCCGTCAGGGCAAGTTTATTTAGCATATTGCATGCTCCCATTACATTTAGCCTCGGTATCATGAGCTTAGTGCAACGTAAATGCCTTTTTATGTGATATTGCATCTGTTATAATAGTTACATGTGTTTTGCAAAATTTGTGGTCCACTCTTATACCAAATTCAAACCTATGAATTCACCAACTTTATGTTGACATTTTAGCATGTTTTTTCTCAGGTGCTTAGCTATGGATGTCTTTGCTTACTTTATGGTGTTGTCATGCTTGGGGCGATTTTCAAGACTTATTAATATCTATGTTAACATCGTTGTCAAACTTTAAAACCTTTTATTCGCTTCAGCATATTATCTAAGAACCTATGTAAAACTTTAACTATTTTATTTAATGCAACGATGTTGGATTTTTAAACGTACCCTTAGAGGTCGTTCTTTGTATCTTGTGTGATGTATATTATGACGTCACGCCCCCGGACACGTGTTTTTGTCCATGCCCCATTTGGGGGTGTGACATAATCTACTCCATATTGCTGAGTGAAACCATGAGCAACCAGTCGTGCCTTATGTTTGTCAATGGAACCATCTGGATGTTGTTTGAGCTTAAAGATCCACTCACATTCAACCACATTTACACCAGTTGGTCACGGGACCGGAACCCACGTATTATTCTTTTGCAAAGCAGCAAATTCATCCTCCATGGCAGTTCGCCATTTCGGTTCAATAAGAGCCTACTGATGAGAAGTAGGTTATGAATAAGATGCTCGTCGATTGGGATTATATGGTACCATTCCATCAGTTAACTTTCGAGGAAAAGATTTTCCTGCATGAGCACAAGTTGTGACACCTGGTGTAGTGGAATTATTCAGAGCAATATCATTTTTTATGACAGAAGCAACATCAGTGATAGCATTATCAATAGATGCAGTAGGAGAAACGACTACACCATCGGTAGTGGTTTGAATAGTTGCTTGGTGTTCTTGTTGTTGTGACACTGGAGATAGAGATGGAGGAAAATTTGTACCTGTCAAAGTTTCACTAGTGTCTATACTTGTAGTAGTTGGTCTCTGAATGTTGTTCATAGGAGGTAATGGCACTACAGCTGCATTCGAAATGTTAGCTGATAGAAAAGATAAGTCATAATTTCTCAAATGGTCATTTACAATACTCGGTTCAGATTGAGGGAAGGTTGACACTTTTGACATGGGAGATGGAATGGTTGAAACCGATGAGGTTGCAAACGAGAATCATGATTCATCAAAAATCACGTCCCGGAATATGTAAATTCGAACAGTACTTTTATCCAAACATTTGTACCCCTTATGCATTGAGGTATATCCTAAGAAGACACATATTTTAGACCAAAACTCGAGTTTGTGAGTGTTGTATTTTCTAAGGGTTAGCTAGCACGCACATCCAAATTGCGAAGAAACGAGTAATCAGGGGTTATATTAAGTAAACGTGTAATAGGTGTATAGTTATTGATAGTGCGGCTAGGCATATGATTAATTATATAGCAAGTTGTTAAGAACAATTCATCCCAATATCGAAGAGGAAGTGAGGAATGAGCAAAGAGAGCCAAACCAGTTTCAACAATATGGTGATGTTTTCGTTCAGCCATTCCGTTCTGTTGTGATGTATGTAGGCATGACACACGATGAGAAATACTTGATTTTTTATAGTTGTGAAGCTTATGATATTCACCCCCCAATTAGATTGAATCGTGCAAATTTTGGCATTCAAAAGGCGTTCAACGTGATTTTGGAAACTATAAAAAACTTGTTCAACATCAGATTTATGTTTAATGAGATAGATCTAAGTACAACGACCATAATCATCCAAAAAACTAACATAATATTTAAATCCTCCACTTGACACTTGAGCAGATCTCCAAACGTCGGTGTGAACAAGCTCAAGTGGTGATGAAGTAATACGAACATAATTATCATAAGGCAATTGATGACTCTTTGCACGTTGACATGCATCACAAATAGACGATATGGTATTAAAAGAGCAACCTAATTTATTAGATTTTGAAATAGACTTAACAACTGCTAAAGTTGGATGACTGAGACGGTGATGCCACTGCGATGGAGACACTTTGACACTAGATGCGGCATGATGAGGAGTACTTGAAAAACGACTAATTGGGACTGGAAAGAGACCTCATTTGCTTTTACCGAGTAGAGAGTTTTCTTCGTGACCTGGTCCTTTATAAAGAAAATATTAGGGTGGATTTTAATGAAACATTGTTATCTGAAACAAGTTTATGAGTAGAAAGTAGATGTTTATTGATATTAAGAACACGCAGGACATTATTAAGAGCAAAAGGTTAGCCTGAACCCGAAATTAGAGAATGACCAATATGGGAAATATACAAACCTACTCCATTGGCCACTTGAACTTGATCTTTGCAATGATATCGTTCATGAACGGACAGACGATCAAGATCACTTGTAAAATGGTATGTTGCTCCGGTGTCGATATACCAATTTGCGTCATTGTTGTAACTTCCTGTGGTAGCACTATTTCTACCATGATACTCTTTTTCTTGGTATGCATGGTTAAATCGGTTTCTGTAATTTAGTGTAATGTAGCCTGGAATTCCACATACTTAGCAACGTGGACCACGACCATTGTGCCTGCCATGACCATGTTCGAGACCATGATTACTGCTGCCACGATAGTTGTTTGGTTGGTTGTTGTTGCGATGAGGACCATATGAATTAGATTATTGTCTTGTTACATGGTTGGCTGATGAGGCGAATTCTGTTGTTTCGCTCATTGCGGTAGTTTGGGCTACATGTGCAATTAGATATGAGTAAAATTATGGCAAGGTCACAACGCGCTGATTGATAAGAACTATGATGGCAGTAAAAAGATCACCATGACCTGGGCCTAGACCAGCTAGTATATAGCCTATAACTGGTAGCTAATAAGGCCTATATGCCCGACCAACTTGTTTAGATCCGTTTAGTTGTTAGGGTTAGGTTAGTTTATTTTATATATATAATGTATTGTAATATTCTTTGTTTAATGAATCTGATAATACAACTTGTCAATTTCCTCCTATGATTTTTACATGGTATCAGAGCCAGTTGAAAATGAAGGAAAAGAAAAAGAAAAAAAGATGGTTTGTTTGATCTGTGGTGTATTGTGTTTGAGTTATGTTTATTGACTATTGGTATTTGTTGTTCTTTTTACATGTTCCATTATGTGGTATTGATTACATGATTGAAAAGTGTTATTTTATTAAGTGATGTGAGGATGCATATCATATTATTTAGATGGCATTAATCGGTTGATAAATGCTTTAGATTTGTTTTTGTAACAAACGAAATAGTGTTCATATATTGTTCTTGGTGTTCGATGGATAGGATTTGGATATGTTATTTTATTCAGTTGATGACACAATAACTATGATATTGTTTCATGGTACTGGTTAATAGTTATTAGCATATTGGATGGAATTTAATGAGGTTAAGGATGTTCGTTTGATGTGTTTGTTTACGGCATGTAGTGTTCGTTTGGTATTGGCATTGGTATTAGTATTAGTATCGGTATTTGGTATTTGGTATTTGCATCGAGTTCGATTGGTATTGGTATTAGTACCGGTATTGAATGGTTCCGGTTGCCCGGTATATTTCGTGGTTTTTTTTTCGCTTGAGTTTTTTTCGCTATGATTTGCCTGGTTACACGTCTGATGTATGTATTGCAACGTGTGTGTCTGTTTGCGTCGCCTGGTTACATGTCTGTTCACAGATTGCAGATTGTGTTTGGTTCATTCATTGGGTTTCCCATGATTTGACTGGTTACATGTCTTGGGGGTTTTTTCAGATTTGCAGTGGTGTGTGGTGTATGGTTACATGTCTGCTTTACAGATTGTTGATAGTTAAAAATGTTGTAAGATTACTGTGGTATGTTTGGTTGCCTCGGTAATGTCTGCTCCTTTACATCAAATTGTAGATGTGTTTTTGGTTGCTTTCTGCAATGCTACTTGGTTTGATATGCCACATGTTTTTTGGAGTGCTTCGGATTGAGGAAGCGTATTAGCACAGTGTGGGCATCTAGGACCGCTTCCGCTCTGGTTTGTTGTTTTTTCAGTGTATTTGGGTTATTTTATGTTTGGAAAACTCCCAATGTCGGCATTGTGAGTTTGAGGGGGGGTGTTAGCTAATAAGGTCTATTGGCCCGGCCTACTTGTTTAGGCCCTTTTAGTTGTTAGGGTTTGGTATTGAATGGTTCCGGTTGCCCGGTTATGTTGGTTTCACCTGGTTTCGCATGATTCTGCCTGGTTACACGTCTGATTTATAGATTGCAAATGTGTTTGGTCGCCTGGTTACATGTCTGCTTTACAGATTGCAGATGTGTTTGGTTCCATTTGGTTTCACATGATTCTGCCTGGTTACATGTCTGTTTTACAGATTGCAGATGTGTTTGGTTATCTGGTTACACGTCTGCTTTACAGATTGTAGATGTGTTTGGTTGCCAGGTTACATGTCTGCTTTACAAATTGTAGATGTGTTTGGTTTTGCAACTGCTCTGGTTTGTATGCACATGTTTGGATTGCTTCGGATTGAGACTTCGTCTAGCACCGAGTTTGCACTCTAGGACGCTCCGCTCTGTGTTTGTTTTTCAGTTTTTGTTTATTTTATGTTTGGAAAACTCCCAATGTCGGCATTGTGAGTTTGAGGGGGGGTGTTAGCTAATAAGGTCTATAGGCCCGGCCCACTTGTTTAGGCCCTTTTAGTTGTTAGGGTTTGGTTAGTTTATTTTATATATAATGTATTGTAATCTTCTTTGTTTAATGAATTTGATAATATAATTTGTCAATTCACTCTTTGATTTCTTCATCTGTCATGGGATGGCCAATATTCGCCATAGTATCAGCTAATGTTGTCATATTTTAGCAGTATTCTGATGCACTCATGTCCCCTTTCTTGTATTTGAGAGTTGTGTACGGATCTGAATGGAATTCCCTCTATGTTGAGTAGAGAACATTGTGTGAAGTGATGTCCATAACTGGTTTGATGTGTCGGTGCAATGAGCGATCTGTAATAGTACATTCTCTGTCATAAAGGATAATAAACCACCAAGGATGACCTAATCTTGAATGACCCATGCCTCATAATCAGGATTGGTGGCTTGTCTTGCATCTGCACCAGTTCCCACAATCCTTGTTATAGCAGGCATAGCTTTGGTTCCATCAACATATCCATAGAGTTGAACCCTACGTAAGATAGGGACCACATGTGCCTTCTATAACAAGAAGTTTGTACAGGTGAATTTACAGGTGTTTACAATGGCAATTTTAGAGGAGTTAATGAAAGAAGTGTTAGAACTGTTTTTTTTTTTAAAACCCGCTTTTAGCGTTAGGAGTTAAAGTATGCAGCGTAGTAGGGGTATGTCTCGTTTTAGAGTCATAGTAGAAATAGCTGGAGTAAAGTAAAGTAACTTTTATTATTTACCACAATTATATAATAGTGCTGTGAAATTGAATGTGATTGAAAACGCTTCTTGTGTAAGTAGTGGTCCTAAAACCACAAAAAACGGGGGGGCTTGGGGGCTTTCTTGCTTGGGTTTAGTGGGGCTTTTGGGGGGTTGGCTTGCTTGGGCCTCGGGCGCTTTTGGCTTGGCTTTGGGGCTGGGGGCTTGGGGGGGGCTTTTGGCTAGGTTGGGCTTATTTTAAACTCTAAATACTGTTAGACAATGATAAAACCCCGTAGGAGTAACTTTATTATTAACCACAATTTATAATAGTGAAACCCTAGTGTCCTAAACCCACAAACCGGGCTTGGGCTTATTTAGCCTCTAATACTCCCCCGCAATCCGAGCGGCGAAATCGCAAAGCTCGGACTGGAGTAGTAAAATAGAAAAAAAAACAATAATAAAACAAGACGGGATAACCTAAAGTATCCCGAAACATAAAGAATAACCCAAAGTATCCTAACAATCATGTGGATTTGTGATCTTAGCACAAATCACCAACACAAATACAAATAAACAAACAAACAATAAAACCGCTATAACCTTTTTTTACATAAAACTAATGATAAATTTGATCCCTAAAAATCTGGTAACATCCAACTTCACAATAGCATCGAGCCCTTTCCTCAATAATAATAACAGGTCGCATGCTTTGAGCAATATGTAAACGTTTCAAGTTACATGGGAATTCATTAGTGCTAGCAAGCAAGCACCTTGTAATTTAATGCAAATGCACTTGATTGCTTTTGGTAGATAATAAGTTAAGGAGGGAGAGAATAAGTTGAGGAGGAAGGCGTGATGTTGGTGTTAGGGTTTGGTCTCTGATACTATGTTAGACAATGATAAAACCCTGTAGGAGTAACTTTATTATTAATCACTATTTATAATAGTGAAACCCTATTGCCCTAAACCCACAAACCGGGCTTGGGCTTATTTAGCCTCTAATAAGAAGAAGTCATGATGTAGGCGATCTAGTAGAAGACCAGAAGCCGAAAGCATGTTCAGGGCCGTCTCATGGGTTTTGGTTGCCCTATGCTATAACTACGAGTAGGCCCTATTAGACATAAATGTTTTGACCATTTTTAGTGACTTAATACAAGTTTATATTTCGTGTGAAAAATATATTCATGTTTATAATATTGTGATTCATTGTCATTCCAATGATTATATTTATTGTAAGTTTCCTATAATATGTTTATTTCGTTTCACTTATCTTCTCTTAATGGCATACCATAGTGCTTCTTAAATACCAGTGTACACGGATACATGATTTATACTTAAATATCTGCCTCATACTCTCATGGTCTTACTAAAAACCATGAAAGATAAGAGAAATTGATATTGATTGGATTGATTGTCTGACCATTATTGATAACAATCGACCTATATATAGGATACAAAGAAACCTTATAGACTATGGGTTGCCCTAGAAGCTATACAAATTGGGCTCGGGCCAATGGGCCGATTACACCGAATATACAATATAATATGTACTCTAATAAATGGATGGCTGCAGATAATATAGGAAACTTACAATAATATGACTGGGCCTTCTATATTTTAAACATGTATATAAAAGAACAAGTAAAAATTGGTGGCCCTATGTAGGTGGGGCCCTGTGCCATTGCACATGTGACACACCCCTTGAGCCGGCCATGAGTATGTTGAAGAAGAGGGGTGAAATCGGAGCCCTGGATCAGCCCTAATACCAAGTTAAAATAGAACAAGAGAATAGTTTTGCCCACGTAGGTTTGTCATTATATTTATAGATACGATCATAGATAAAAGATAACAATAGATCCAAACAATTAGGATCTAATCTATACAACAAACTTATCTATTCGAACTATAGTGAATTATCTCTAAGTCTATATTTGAACTCTTCTGAGTTATCCCTAAGACTTCGGTTTACAAAGACAAGTCACAAGAGTCATATACATTATACCGGTAGGTGTTGAATTTTTTTTTCTTTTGGCAGTGGGTTGTTAGTTCATCATCGGTACTAACTATGCACTATATTAGAAAGATAGTTGTACGCTTATATAGAAGAGAAGAATAGAGAAAAATGTAAAGAACGTTAACGTTAGAAAGATGGCAGTTAGCATCGGACATAATGATGATTTTTTAAATATAAACCACTCAACCTTATATGACCCCTTCCACCCATCATTATCAAATTTTAACCAATTTCATCTCATTATGTCCCATTTTAACTAACTATATGAGTCCGATAACTCATTAGTTGTTGAAGCATAATTTGGTCGCGCCAGTCCTAACGACTCTCCTGGTGTCGTCCGTCGTCTTCCCGGGCCTTGAATAGTGTTGCCAACAAAGAAGAACCGGTTAGAAGGGGACCCGAGGCCGGAGCCCCGGGATCCACCCTCCGACGGTCAAGTCAGAATAGTATAAGCATATAGTAAAGAGGTGGTAGAGAATAACCTGTCGAGGTAGGATGATCCTACCCCTGTATATATAGTGTATGGATTAGGGTTACGTTGGATGTGGGCCACCCTTTTATCGGGTTCGGCCTATTGGGTTCGGCCCATTCCGAACTATACGCCAACATTAGTATATATCCGATATCAATCAGCCCTTTATCAATTCTTGGATCCCATTGATATAACTGCTGCATAAGATAATCGTTAACAAAGGACCGGAAGTGGGTAAGCGTAACGATAACTTGTTAAGCTACAAAAACTATCATGTAGTAGTTTAAATATAGTCAACTAAATATGTTTTATGTTTTATGTTTTACATTAACACTTGTTTAAGTGATGAGTAGCCTATTAACTTTTAAAAACATAATGGTTGATATATAGCCATAACAATCTTTTGCCACCTAAGAGTGTGTCACAAAACCAAAAAGGCTAGGCCAAATTACTAAATATAGCAAGATTAGTTTTAAAGTAATAAGACCTCACAGAACTTCAAAAACCAATGAACTTCCAAAACCAAATTACTAAATAGCTAAGAGTCATATACATCACAGAACTTCAAAAACTTACTGGTGTGTACATATCACAACAATAATTCAAAAATCAATTGTAGTTTTAAAAACCCTCGTTAATAATGGACTTGAAATATTCATTAAAACATTTATAAGTTTTTTACATTTGCTAATAAAAGAATACATTAAAACGAAGCCACATTTGGTCTTTCTTCTCACAACACATGCAATTTATAAGTGTGACTAACAGATGACCCAAACAAAAACAAATTCAGGTCATATCGGCCATTCTATATGTTCAAGAGATGCGTTTTACAAAAATATAGATTTAAACAACAATCATAATATCTTCAACCTTGGAACCACTAACAGCCATAAGACATACATATGAACATCCAAGGTTAAATGGACCACTTTTCAGATATCAACAAATTGTGAACTTTTAAACCCTAATTAAACAAGCTATCATGACTTTTGAACAAAAACATGCAACATCTGATATGAAACATGAGATGATACAAAAATGCAAGAAACTGCCTTGTAATTAGGGGTGTAATCGATCGAGCTTGACAGGGCTTGAGCTTGACTTGAAAATATTATGGTAGGCTTGAGCTTGGCTTGATAGCTTGACGAGCTTTAATCATCCACGCTTGAGCTCGGCTCGAAAAAAGCTTGAATTTATATATAAACATTAAACTCGATTTCCAAACTCATCAATAAATTCAAGAAAATGCACGATAAACTCAAGAGCAAAGAATTTATACAAAAGATTTGAAAGAATTAGTGTTTAAGTTGTTCTTCTACAACTATTTAATTATTATACCAATATTTACGTTAGTGTTAAGGTTGTGTATATGAATATATATAATAAAAATATACATGTACTTGAAGGCTCAGAAAGCTCGATAAAAGCTCGAGCTCGAGCTCGGCTTGTTATGTGTTTCGAGCTCGTTTATTTGGCTTGGGTTCGGGCTTGAGCTCGATAAAAGATCAACTCGATCGAGTCAAGCTCAAGCTTGAGCTAGAGTTGCTGGATAAAAGCTTGGCTTGTTTGCACCCCTACTTTGTAATAAGCATCCATTTCCCTATTAAGTGTCACATTCGAGAAGAGCATTCACTCTAGTTTTGAACTCTCTGAGCGAGCTTGTAAAACATTTGTTTGATTTTACATGATCATAGACTACCACATATCGTCATTTAATTACGTGTTCATCCACAACACACTTTATAATTCTTTAATTCATTCTTATAAGAATTATACGTTATAAAGTTTATCTTGTGAGTTATCACTTAAACTTTTTTTATCATTGTTTCACAAAATAGTCAAGAATTAAGAACTACACTAACATAGTAACATAACAATAGTCTTCAAGAGAAGTCATAGAAGGCGACTCAAAATTCTTTGGATTCTCTAAAAGAAAGGTTAAGCAGACCAGGTTTGAGCATGCACTTTTTTAAAAATGGCAGAGGAGCTGAATTCGGGATGATCCTGTGCAACCCGAGAAATATATCTTTAAAATTGCGATTGAATATTAGCACATCTCCTGATTCTAATAAAACCTTATCTGCATCATTCACATTTCTTGAATCACTAGAAGAATTCTGCAGAGTCGCCAATGGAGATCGTAGCCACAGGCTTTGTTTTGAGAGAATACCAGTACACGGGTTCCTATGTGACAATCCATAAAGTTAATATACATCAGTTAAATGTTGACTTGATAGATATTAATATGAACTCATAACGAGTCAAAAGTCATATAGTGAATTTAAAAGCATAACAGCTAGCTTTTGAAAACAACTATACGGAGTATAGTTTATGATAATCATATTTTACAAAGCGATGGTTTTTGCCATTTGGAGAAACCATATATACAGATCTTTTTTGCAATTTAATCTTAGAATCATACATCTTTATATCTCACATCCTAATAGTAGATCATATATCGTTTTTGCAAAAAATGTTTTAATATGTGCATATATCTTTAATCTTAGAATCATATATCGTTTCACTTCTAGTCCCTGAGGAAAAACTTTTCAGTTATCAAAACAATAACAACCACAATTTGGAGACTCTAAAATGACTGTTTTATTCCAACCAAAACATACACTGTAACAATTTGACCAAACATCTAACAACGAAAGGCATATTGTTGTTTTTATACTGTATAAGTCATTGGTTATGAATATTAAGGTCCTGGACTTGGGGATCTTTTGGACTTGTAACTGTCTCACACCCTCATATACCGCTATGTGTCAGCTACATCTTGGTTGTAAAACAAGTGCAAGTCGCTAGACCCAAGGATAGTTTAGGAACTTCTAATGTAGTCAGTTGAAGCCAAAGTGTACCACTTGTTTCTTTTTTTTTCTCTGAACATAGATCTGTCATGTGTATGTATATTAAAGTTAAGACTAACCTCGTGAAGAGCAAGTGGAGCGGTGTTTGTATAAAATTTGACTATACACTTGTTCGGGGACATTAAAGAAGTTTCATCCTTTAAGTTCAGATGCGGTTGAGAATCTTGAATTGAAGATTCGACAAGTGTTAGGATTTTATCAGGAACCATATTTAGGGGATATCCGAAAGAGTACCATTTTGGACCTAACAACATCCAATGCAATCCAAGTTTTTCTCCATTTGGGATACGCTCCTGAAAACCATGTAGACCCAAGCCAAGTTCTTCACATAGATTCACTATTTCAACCTAAAAGATAAAATGCAGGATGGAATAGATTTTAGAACAAAACAAACGTGTAGATAAATGTTGAACAAACATTGTACTTGCAAAAGAATGGAGCGAAAACACTTAGATTAGCATTTTCTTATGATTTTGCAGCTAAGTTAAGGTAAGTATAAAAGACTATACTTGTCATCCAAAATATATCGAAAGAGCTTATTTGCCAATGATTTTTCTAAAGACTTATATTTGTCACTAATCGAAAGACCTAAAAGGGTAAATCCGACATCCGAAACATATTAAAGAGTAACCTTGTCACTTATCTTACAAAAATTACTGATAGTAATTGTCTAATTGAGATCATTGGTTTCTGGACCATTTTTCTACTTTAATAAGGATAAACAGTTATACTTTAGCCTCATTAGTTAAAAACGATTGTACTTTGATAGCTCAAAGAAAGATATGGTACAACATTAGTACAATATTGATTCTTCTTGTTAGAAATGTGTGCATTTTTCTCATGCCCGGATACAAAGCATATTTTCCTAAGAATTAATAATCACTTTAAGAAACGATTAAATAGACAAGCAGTTTCAGTATTTTACACATAATTAGCTTGATTAAATACTAAAGTTCAGATGGTTAGAGTAATATACCTGGTCGGTGAGGGTAATGTAAGAGAATCAATCCACATCCAAGTTTTTCATAAGAAATTTCAACATTGTTCTCTGTTTCAATCTCACGTCCATTACAAAGTGATTTTGAGCTCCTGGGTTGGATTAGACTGAACGTTCTTTTTTCATTTAACCAGTTATCACCAAAAATCTCGTGATATCCCTCTATATTTCCTATAGCAGATGACACCTGCGATTTATTTAAGAAAACAAACGATAGAACATTAAAACAACAACAACTACTACTACCACAATATGCAAAAGTATTTTCATTTCATTTATTACATATATGCAAGTTTATAACCATTTCCTTTTGTGCATACTGACTAATTTTTTGCCTTTTAAACAGCTAGAAAGCTAGAGACACAACATGATAACATATTAATGGAGAGCTATACCAAAATGAAACCATTAATTGATAGATTTGAAGTTAGGTTTCACTATGGGATATGGCCTTATGGGTGCGGGATTACTAGATGGGTGATGAGGTAACATGTATAATTACTTGAATGTCGTGTTTCTTTTAGGCATGGGTTTGAAAGGTTAATCCTATAAATGATCTTTTGCTTATCATTATGTGTGAATACAATAGAAAAGGTTAAGATAAAATATATTTCATTATAAATAAAAATTATCAAAAATCCAGTTCAATCAACTAAAACCGAGAAAGCTCTAACAGCCTCAAAGAAACGATGTGTTCCATTATCATATTTGAACCTAGAAAAAACGAACTATCTCAATTGTTCCATTACCATATTTGAGCCTCAAAATTGACAAAATATCCTATGTAGTTTGTCTATTTTGTGTCAATACTCAATATCATACATACGAACTTGTTACATGTAAAATTCACGTCATTAACACTTAGTTGTACATGTCACGTCACTTTTTCGTATATGACATTCCACGTAGATGTCTCTTATTTTTTGTTATTAACATTAACATTGTACATGAAATCTAGTTTATCAACATGCTTTTTCAAGAGTTTCACTATCACAAAACTTTAAATCTTGTGACTATATATTTATTTACACCAACCGGTGTAAAGCCGATTAGTGGAAGCAATACATAGTAGGGATAACGGGTTTGTGATTTTGGCATTTGTTCCTAATTTTGATAGCTATTCACACAAATAAAACGACTATCTTCTACTATCATTCCACTCACTAACAGAAAAAAAAAAGCAATATATACTTGTAGTTGAAGTTAACTTGTTAGTTTGCAACATATAATAACAATCTCATGCAATTCAAAAATACTAAGTATTACTGTTATATACTGACCTTTTGATGGCGCTTGATGGTCCCTCGATTAAAAGATGATCGAGAATAAAAACAGGGTTTGGGTAGGAAATTAGGCATTTGTTTAACTAATGGGTAAACCCTAAAATAATTCATGGCGAAATAAAAAGAAACAGGTTTTGTCCGTAAATTCAATCATACAAAATATTAATAGTATAGTTTTTACATTTTAGGTCGTGTGGCAGATGTACTGAGCCCAAATTTCCGTTCATGTAAACCAAAATCATGAGCCCGTGACTTTAGACCCACGTGTGATTATGTTTTTTTAAGTAGGGGGTGTTTATCGGTTATCGGGTTGTTTAGTTTATTCGTTTCAGTTAGTTTGGTTAATTTTTTTAGATAAATTTAAAGCTAAACGGAACCGAATTCAAATTAGATTAAATCGAACCGAAATCGAATTTAAATTTGATTCGGTTTTCGAGCCGACTCGAATACCCAAATTACATAAAAAAATATCATTTAAAGGGTTTGAATGGATTTTTTATATAAAAAATGAGTTGGGTTATTTTGGATACACTCTCTTTTCTTAGATACTGGAGGACCAATCCTAATCCTCCATCTAAAAACAATCAATGGATCAAATTAATACACGTTTATTAATAAAAAAATAGTAATAATAAAAGCGGAGAGGCATTTTGGTCACATACCAACCAACCACTCTCGATCATTACGCACACACAACTTTCAAAAAGCAAAAAAATCAAACGTCTCTCTCTCTCTCTCTCTATAACACACACTAAAAACAACTTTACACCAGATTAAAAACCCACACTAAAAACACACACACAACGCTTCAAAACGATAAAACACAATAAAAACATCAAAATCTAGCCCGAAATCATATCAACAATGGAAGTTGAAGACGCCGGTCAAGGTTCCGGTAAAAAACGGCGAAAATCACGATTAAATCCAAGAATAGAGGTATAAACACACATTATCATCATATTTTACTGTTATTTTGCATTTAATACTGTTTATAGAGTTTCTAATGAATATTTTGTTATTTTTGTTTAAGTTATTGTGTTTTTAATGACAAAAATGTGATTATAAGTTAGCTTATGACTGTTTATAGATGTTTTCATGATGTTATAGTGATAAGCAAGATTCAGATAGACAATGTTATCCCAAATAATATCCACTTCACAACAATAAGCACATAATAAGCCGGATAATAAGCTAGAAGAAAAGAGAGAAAAATGAAGAATTATATTAGAGAGAAAGGAGAGGGTGGAGGGTTTTCACATGAGATTGGGCCAAACCGCACATTTGTTTGTCAAATCGAACATTTAGCTTTTAGTCAAATCACACATTTAAGTGTGACAAACCGCAGGATTAAGTTGTCAAACCGCACTTTTAAGGTTGATCAAATCGCACGTTCAAGTTGTCAAACCGCAAATTTGGGTTGTCAAACCGCACGTGTCCTTTTTGACCAAACCGCAACTTTTCAAAATAAGCCCTTGAATAAGAACGAAACAAGCAGTTTTTTAAGCACTTTTAACACACCAAGTAAATATCTAAAAACACGTTTAACACTCTAATACGACAAGTTATCTAGATCAAAACTTAAAAGAAAAGAAAAAAATGATGCCGAGACCAAAATACGCAAAACAACACACGAATAAGCTTGAATAAGCTGTGTAACCACGAATAACAATCACAATATACCCTTTGGCGACTGATACCACATGTTATCCCAACTTGTATCAATTACACATACACGAAAATAGTAAGAAAAATTAGAGAGAGAGAAAGCTAGAGAGAAGAAAGAGAGAATTGGAAGATTACATATAGAACAAATGCTAACCAACACCCTCCTAGCATGATAGAAGGATGGTATGTATAGTCCATGCCTTACGTTAGGCGTCTGGGCTTTCCTTTAGGCCGAGCTTGGCTTTGAGTGGGCTGACATCCCAAAACACGGACAATATTAGCTTAAAGTTCAAGCCCGTTAAACCCGACTAGCCTATTACAAACTAAGATTAATAATAACTAAGATGATCGATGATGTGTCATTGTGTGGTTGTAAATTATGATTCAAGCTTTAAATTTATATTTTGCCGACTTTACCAAAAACAATACTTTAACGGGCAGTGTACCCGATTGATGGAAGTTTTGTAGTAAGTAGGGTGTCGATCACTAAGAGCGAGAAACACTTTCAGTTTATTAATATTTTGGTTTTCTAATCTAAGTTAGTTTTAATCTATACTAAACCTATGCTAAACCTATGTTAATCCTAAATCTAATGGATAAGGGAGGTTTTCAGTCTGAGAGACTGGCACGGGTTTGGTGGTGACTAAAACC
The DNA here is from genome assembly GCA_026074375.1 of Tanacetum coccineum. Taxonomy (NCBI): domain Eukaryota; kingdom Viridiplantae; phylum Streptophyta; class Magnoliopsida; order Asterales; family Asteraceae; genus Tanacetum; species Tanacetum coccineum. The sequence continues at coordinate 38,044 of BQNB010028019.1, forward strand.
AATTCAAGACACTAAAACACACGCAAGCAAATTAACAAAAGATAAAAGAGCGGTTGAGCCAAATGTAAGAAAACTGTATTAGCCATCATTAATCCGATTAGAACGTTGGTTTGTTTATTTAGTGCAATGATTTCTTATCTCGAGGCGGCATATCATTCTTAAGATTAAGGAGGTACTTCTTCCTTAAACCTAGACACGTAGAATTCTGTCACAATTAAACGCATCCGCATAAAGCATCCTTATTTGCTGATTATAATCTATCTTAGGGATTAAAGCAATGGTGATCTTGTTAAACCCTAGCTCATAGAGACTTTACTCACTTACTGCTTAATGGCAATTCATACACTAGTAGTCCACTAACCAAGTCTTTACCAATTAATTAAGAACGTACTCGTTGATCCCAAGGGTCACCTGCCGGTCCAACTAAGCTCACTAATCTAAAGGCAAAGGTAGATCGTTATTCATGATCCTATTGGTCTAGATGTATTAACCGCTATATGGAGAGCCATCTCGGCATCTAGATTACTTGGTTCGTATCACTAGATCCAGTTGAATGATGGGTCGCATACAAAGAGCACATAAACAAGTATATTGATAAACATAAACAAGCATTCAACGATAAATTAAGAAATCAAGATAAATAAATCAAACATTCAGATCTTCATAATAACGGCTAATACCCGAAGGTATTAGCCTTCAAACATCATATATAATACAAAAGTAATGATTTAGCCAAGGTAAACTAACCGAGTTAACAAATGATACCAAAAACTAAACGATTACAAGAGTATAAGAAATTACACGTTGTCTCCTATGGAATTAATTACGTTGCTTGAGCTCTTTTGCTCTTTTTCTCCTCTAAAAATCGACTTTTATGGTTTAGGTATCGAGAATATGATTTAGCACACTTAAAACTTGTTTTTGAGTTTTCTATTTATAAGGTCTGGAATCGGGTCGATACGGCGTATCGAATGTCTTCGATATGGCGTATCGGGGTTTTCTTGGAGTAGGGGCCACGTTTGATATCTTCCAGAATCTTCACATTTTATATCTTGAATACGGCGTATTGCCTTCTTCTGGATACGGTGTATTGATCTTGTTTCCTTCGTGGTCCTTGGTAAGGTCCAGGCACGGATACGTCGTATCTTCCTTGATGGATACGGCATATTGGTATGTCAGAATCAGTAATCTTCATATTTCTTCGTTTAAGCTCCAGAATGCGCGCCTTTTAGTCAACTTTCACCAAGTACTCCATAATTACTTCAATTCTTAAATACAAACGATTAAGTAACAATTCTTTGCAATAATTATACAAAATGGCTTAATTTCATGGGATAAATGATGCTATAAAAGTGACGTTATTTGATGTCATCAAATATCCCTCCACTTGAATCCTACTTGTCCTCAAGTAGCCTTTAGAAGTTTACAAAAATATATCCCTAAGGATTTTTCCGTTAAGCATTAATTCGATCTATTACAAGTACACAACCAAACACCTCACGAAATAGGTAGATGAAAACACTCAAATCACTCAACTAATTTATGTGGTAACATGTAACTAATTCGCTCAATTGCTCGGTCATGACGAATATTCTATCATGAGCTTGACAAGGATACATATCTCCACCACTAGAGCTAAGGAGTAACAAGTTTATAAAGGTAAAAAGGGTTTTTATTATAAGGTTAAGGATTGATCATTCTACAATCTTTCACCAAAAGTACCACACCAACAATGCAGCTGAAGCACACATATATGGCCATAATGACGGAATAGACATGTGTGTTCGATCACATCCTCATTCGAGTTTAACCAAGGGTTAGGATGAAGAATGATATAGGGTAGAGATTTTCTAACTTTCACCAATAGTAATAAACCAACAAGGTAGTTGAGACATGCATACATGGCCGTAATGACGGAATAGACATGTATGCTCGTACACATCCTCATTCGCGTAAAACCCATGGTTAATGATTAGAAAAGAGAAATAAATTGTTGTTAAATAAAAATTATGAAGCAAATAGATTAAGTCTAAGATACAAGTTGCTAGACACTTTTCCCGGCCGTTACCATGATAAAGACACAACTATTTACAGACGTCTTGATCATAGATCATAAACAACAACAAAGTTGGCGTCTCGTAACGGTTAACTTCTCAATCATCCCATACTTTACAAGACAATTGGTGATATCTACCACTTTATACAAAACTTTACATCATTGATTTATAAGACGTATCAACGTATAATCAATCCTTCGTATAATTCCTTTGGTAATTGCGAAACGATTATCTTCAAACTTTCCTTCTCCTTTTTGTTGCGATTTTTCTATTTTTTTGATTTTTTTTTCATAATCACTATACTAACTGTGAAACTCAATGTAATTTCACCATCTTCACAATCATAATAACTCCGGATAATTCCTACGGTAATTCTTCATTCTTCGGACGTACCATTAATTGCGATGGTAATAAAAAATACATTAGTTTTGACTACTTTATACATTCCCATTTGCAATGTGCAAAATTTTTCCAACCGTACCAAAGATAGAAAATGACATAAGACTCGGGAAATACATACTTTACACTTTAAGCAACTAGCAACTGTAAAATCGACTTAATCTAACAAGGTAAGTTAAGGTGTAAAGGTGTAACGAAACAAATAGTTGGTGTAATTCCTAAAGGATTGGCTCTACGGGTTGTTCTAGGGGTATCTTACTCTTATAGTGAGAGTAAACAAAGGGTTTATACGAGGGTTAACTAACCAGTGTAGTTAGTTAATAAACAACATGTATAGGCTTTTTAGGTGTAATCCTAAAAATTTACCAATTTAAACAAGTTACTTCATCTAAATCCATAGTACTCATCACTGTGATCTCGAATAGATATACCAAGCCAAGTTCTAAAGTCTACTACATCACCGGAACACTCATATTTTTGTGGAATTTGGGTAAACATTTAGAAACGGATAAGGTTAAATCCTCACAATATCTAATAAAGGTTGTTGTGTGCGGGTTATGTAACAAGTAATTTCACAAAAGTATACTTGAAAAAAAAATTAAGCATAATTTAAGCATTTTAGTGTGAAAAATAGGACAAGTACATATTCTAATTCCCATCCCCTACTCTAATTATACAACGTCCTCGTTGTATGGATAAAACATTAAATATGGGAATTAAAAAGAATTAGAATAAGAAACTCCCCTAATATTTTGCTCGGTAGATTCTCCATGTAGATTTATTGAGCAAGAATTCGTGTTGAACAGCCGTATTAAGGTTTCAAGACTCCAACACTTCAAAATTTCCAGATCGTAGATACTTCACCAACATTGTCGATTTCTTTCCAGCGAGGTCCTTTGCAAAATATAGGAAAAACTATGCATTCCTATCTCGGTACCTACGGTTAATTTAAACAAAACTAAACAAACTGTATAGGAGACTAATAAGCCGTATCCATAAACTAGAATATGCCGTATAGAAACCTGTAAAAAGTATCTAAATACGGGTCAGTCTGCGAATACGTCGTATCATGTGCATGAATACGCCGTATTGTCAAAACTGACAATAATGTTTTTTTAAAGTGCATAAAAATAAAGGACTGATAACGTCCAGACAATCAATACGCCGTATGGTATGGAGCGGATACACCGTATTCATGTCTGGGAAGACAAACTCGATAAAATTAAATAACATTCCGGGTTGTCTCCCGGGAAGCACTTTTGTTTACAGCGAAGTCTTTAAGTTAGACTTTTCTCCATCTTCTTTCACGTTGTATCTTCTTCTAATTCGATTCTGCTCTTAGTTTGGATAGAGTGCCTGGTTTCGTAATCTATCAACGAGTTATGGTGCTGAACTTACTTCCAGGCTTGATTCTATCATGCACAAACAAATCAAAATCATCATACCATAATATATACATCAGAAGATAAGAAGTTTTAAGTTTAGGTACATCATGATACGAATAATATAAATGTACAGAGGATAAAAACAAAAAGATAAGGAGTAGAGGGATCATGGGTCTGGCTGTTGCGCGTCCTGCTGGGCTGTGGAGACTCTGTCTAGTGCGTCTCTCGAAGACAGCTGGGGAGCTCCCTCGAAAGGTCCCATCAAACGCCTGATAAGTCTGCCCGCTAGCCTCCATGAGCTGCGTCATACAGCTAATCATCCATGTGGAGAATCTACCCTGGTCGGTCAGTGACCTCTCCACAAGTCTACGTAAACTCCTAACATCCTGACGTAGCCCCTGCATCTCCTACTCAAGTCTCCCTAATCTTTGGGGCATAGTCATACCTGCAGTTGGAGGTGGTGGTGGTGGGTGAGGTGCCTGTACAGGTGTTAGATCAGCCTGAGCACCCTCATCGATAACAGGAGCATCCTCAGCCGCTCCAGGGGCACCAACCGCAACATACGGCTGCCTCTCTGGTCCTAGGGCTACCCAAGCCCAAGTGTCATCAATCTCCTTACAGATCTGTAATCTTACCAGCTTAGTCATGTCAATAATAGGGAGGTCTTGCACAATCATAATCAATCCCTAGAGTCTCTCCTCAATAAGTAGTCTAAAATGCTAAGTCAAACGAGCAACATACTGACCTCCAAATATCATAGCCCCCCACATCCTTCCCAAAGCAAACAATCTCAAGTACCTAGCCAATAAATAAGGGACGTTGAATGAGCCAACGTCCATCCTTCTCAGATAAAATAAATCAGTCACGATCACCTTTTTAGGTGCCTGACTCCTCCTAGCAATATTGCACGCAATCAACCTGTGGCACAACCTAAGTATCGGATCCCTAATAGAAGTGTAGGACGGGGCTATGCCAAGAAAATCTCCAGCAGATGAAATCTCAATCCAGTAATCTCTTAGATCCCCCTTGTTAGGGATCTGCCTCGCACTCTCGGCCCAGTATGCACTGAATTCAACTGTCTCCAACTCCTCTGCCGTAGTAATCCTAAGGATAAAATAAACTGCCTCAAGCTCATGCGACGCCTAGCTCCTCCTAACTAAAATTGTAAAGCCCTAGCAGTATCTAGATCAAGCACTGCCTCTCCAAACCTAAATGTGCTAAAGAACTCCAGAATGAGCTCGTGTAACAATGAGCCTCTAATATCGAATAGTCGCCTCCAAGCTTGGCTAGTAAACACACTCTGTCCCTAAGCATCCTTATGCTCCATCAACATCCTACTACTCAACCCCTCAGTCATTAAATCCGGTAATCCCCCGAAATCAAATACCTGAACCCTATGCACCTCTCTCCGGTATATCCTAGCCAACCTCGTCTCAAAATCCGCTATATCTGCATCAGTGTACTATAATCCCTCAAACCTAAGGTACTGGTGCCTCTGATCTCTAGGTGGAAGAGCCATATTTGTAAAATTAATGAGATTTTTATAAATTTTAATCATTCTGTTTTGAGAGAGGATACGGCGTATTCATAAATGAATATGCCATATATAAAGATTTAAAGTCAATACGCCGTATTCATTTTAGTCAATACGGCGTATGGGATTTAAAACGCATGATCTTTATCTGATTAATACGTCGTATTCATTTTACTGAATACGTCGTATTGAGGTTTTAAAATTTGGGTAAAATTGAGTCAATACGCTGTATCTATGTGAGTGGATACGCCGTATTTCTCTGCAGTTTAAAAATGAAAAGGGGTTTTCCCTTTCTAGCCACTTTGACCCATTCACAATTCTTAAAACTCTCTACTTACTTGCAGTGGATAAAAATGGTCCTAAATAAGCTTAGGAGAATTGGGTATACGCTCTCAAAACCAAAATCGAAACCCTAACCTTAACCCTAATTCTAATTCAATTCAAAAATAAAACAAAGGGAAAAGGGAAGAATTTATTACCTTATAACTATAACAGAGATTAGAACGATTACGAGAGAAATTGGTTTCCAAGATTTTGATTGCGGTTAAAACTTTTGTGTGAGAGTAAAAAGAGTGTGTGTAAAAAGCTTGATCCGGCGTATCATTTGGGCTTTTATACCCAAACTCGATACGCCGTATCGGTTTTTGTTTAATACGCCGTATTGGGCGAATTTGTTGACTTAGTCAACACAAGTTAAAAACAGTGGTACGTCGTATAGGTGTTTACCTAATACGTCGTATCCGTTCTTGGAGACCAATTTTCCTAATTTAAATAGAGGAAAGAAAACGTACCTTGGCCTTCGCAACATTCTTGTGTAAACACCATCCTTATAATACCGTTTAGGGTCGAACGGGATGCCAAACGGCACATACAAATTCTTAATAAAATTGAATAGCATCCCGTTGACAAGATAATTCCAAGCCACGATATTTATATTTAATTCCATGATAAAATCTTTCATAATAAAAACTTTATTGATTTTATCGTGACTTGCCTTCAGAAGTTTATTTGACCCTTGTGTATTTTCATTACCCACCGAAGGCTGTATTATATCTATTTTATTATCATCATTGTCCTTATCCGATTTTAGATCATCAGAATAAATTATGTTGAAAGGGAATAGATCATTAAAGTACAAAACGTTTTGTTCTACTTCATCATATTCGGACAATGATGTTTCATCTTTCAAATCAGATTTATCGATACGTTGAGGGCCTAAAATGGGTTCAGTTAAGAAACCTGATTTAGACGTTAGAGCATCATTGTAAACAATGGCTGGAAATTCATTCTCAAATTCTTTAAAGAAATCTAAATCATTTAAACAACTGACTGTAGGCTCAGGTGACAGAAATAAAGGCATATTGACTTTTTCATTATCATTTTCCGAATCCGTTTTCAAATCATTGGCAGAAATTATTTTATAAGAAAACGAGTTTTTGTCAAAAATTACCGTGTAATCTTCATCGTCAGATTCGTCAAACGAAATTCTAAAGTCAATTTCCTTGTTGTTAAGAGAACTTACTGTGGGTTCACAAGAGAGCGTCTTTTCTGATGATAACTCGTCATTAAAGACTATAGCTGGGAATTCGGTTTCAACAGATCTGAGGTCATGAACGTCTTCATCATACCAGATCTTACCATACTTAGCCGTTTCCCAGTTACACACCTTACTACGTTTTCGAGCCTTTTCTTCCTCAAGCCTGATGTATTCTTCCATAGTAATGTTCGGGTCTTCCATTCTTCTTCATGTAATGAACTTTACTAGGAAACAAGATCGTCAAATAACAAATACGTCGTATTCAGTGAACTAAATACGACGTATTATATAAACACAATAAACAAACAAACAGAATAATCAACTATTCTACGCTACTCCTAAGGGTTAGATCTAATTTAAAAACCAAAATATCAAATAAAAATCAAGATTAATTTTTCACTCCCTGGCAATGGCGCCAAAAACTTGATGTGTCGTTGTGTGGTTGTAAATTATGATTCAAGTTTTAAATTTATATTTTGCTGAATTTACCAAAAACAAAACTTTAATGGGCAGTGTACCCGGTCAATGGGAGTTTCGTGGTAGGTAGGGTGTCGATCACTAAGAGCGAGAAATACTTTCAATTTATTAAAATTTTGGTTTTCTAATCTAAGTTAGTTCTAATCTATACTAAAACTATATTAAACCTATGTTAATCCTAAATCTAATGGATAAAGGGGGTTTTTCAGTCTGAGAGACTGGCACGGGTTTGGTGGTGACTAAAACCAATTCAAGACACTAAAACACACACAAGCAAATTAACATAAGATAAAAGAGCGGTTGAGCCAAATATAAAAAAACTGTATTAGCCATCATTAATCCGATTAGAATGTTGGGTTTGTTTATTTAGTGCAATGATTTCTTATCTCGAGGCGGCATATCATTCTTAAAATTAAGGCAGTACTTCTTCCTTAAACCTAGACACGTAGAATTCTGTCATAATTAAACGCATCCACATAAAGCATCCTTATTTGCTGATTATAATCTATCTTAGGGATTAAAGCAATGGTGGTCTTGTTAAACCCTAGCTCATAGAGGCTTTACCCACTTACTGCTTAATGGCAATTCATACACTAGTAGTCCACTAACCAAGTCTTTACCATTTAATTAAAAACGTACTCGTTGATCCCAAGGGTCACCTACCGGTCCAACTAATCTCACTAATCTAAAGTCAAAGATAGGTCGTCATTTGTGATCCTATTGGTCTAAAGTCAAAGATAGGCCGACATCTAGATTACTTGGTCTGTATCACTAGATCCAGTTGAATGATGGGTCGCATATAAAACTACGTAAACAAGTATATTGATAAACATAAACAAGCATTCAACGATAAATTAAGAAATCGAGATAAACAAACCAAATATTCAGATCTTCATAATAACGGCTAATACCCGAAGGTATTAGCCTTCAAACATCATAATTAATACAAAAGTAATGATTTAGGCAAGGTAAACTAACCGAGGTAACGACTGATACCAAAATCTGAACGATTACAAGAGTATAAGAAGTTACACGTTGTCTCCTATGGAATTAATTACGTTACTCGACCTCTTCTGCTCTTTTTCTCCTCTAAAAATCGACTTTTATGGTTTAGGTATCGAGAATATGATTTAGCACACTTAAAACTCGTTTTTGAGTTTTCTATTTATAAGGTCTGGAATCGGGTCGATACGGCGTATCGAATGTCTTCGATACGGCATATCGGGTTTTTTTTGGAGTAGGGACCACATTTGATATCTTCCAGAATCTTCACATTCTATATCTTGAATACAGCGTATTGCCTTCTTGATTAATGTTAAAAACGCGTGTCGTAATAATATATAGTATTTCCCGTTAAATAAGAAAATTACTTTAGGAAAAGTAATAGTCTATCTTTCGAGTGTCGTTTCCATGGCGAGAGATGAATTGAAATCTATGATAATGTTTTGAATACAAATGCTTGATTATCTTTTAAAGTTTTGGTTTTTAAAGGCTATATTTAATAATAAGAAGTTTATACTAATATTAATACTAAAAATTATACTAAAACAAATAAGCTATGAAAATTATGCTAAAATGATCTAATAGATTATAAAGATGCAAATGCTTGCTAAGTGATGTGTAAAGTTCATTAAGTGTGAATTAAGGTTTATTAACGAATTAACGTCCTTAGAAAAGATAATTATCTCACAACGTTGGCTTATTTTGACAAAAACCTTTTAAAAAGATATTAATTACTAGATGTGTAATTAACTTTTTTCTCTGATTTTCCCTTTAAATATTTAAACCACAAATCTAAATAATCCAAAATTATTAATCAATTAAACCTTTTTTCAAATCCACACTTAAATCCTAATTCACAATTTCACTTAACAAGCACTAATTAAACTACTCGCTACTCATAATGATCAAATAAGCAAAGTAAAACATTTTTATACTAAGCTACACTAATTAATTGAAAAAGGATAGAAAATTGAACCGAATTGATGACCTGCAAATAAACGAATACCACTCGATTTAGTAAGCTAAAGAAAATATTCAAATTTTATCTAGCTTACTAAATTCTTAAGCTCCACGCCTCGTGAGTTGACCGGTACCAAAAAGTCAAACAACATAAAACTGTTAACAGTAACTAAGTTTTAACAATTCACAATATGCTATTTAACAATCTGATCTCACTAGCCCCTAACGAATTAGATAGTCCAGTTGAAAGCCCAAAGTGATAATCCTAATGTGGCCCAATGCTTTGGTGAGGCCCAATTCTAACTTCAAAAACCAAACACACAGCTTATCTATAAGGACGAGTAATTAATCACAAGAATAAGGTAGACTAATAAGCCAGAACCAATAAGCACACGCGAATAAGCACACACTAATAAGCTTTGACACAGAAATAAGCCATACTACAATGAACAATTAAAAGCATAAACTAAAATTATAAACCCACTAGAATCAAATAAGCTCAAATTAAGTCGCAAACGGTGAATACCATATAAGAACTTAATAATCAATCGAGATTAAGCAAATAGCATAACGAGATAAGCACTTCTAATAACCTAATAAGCTCTAGAACAAAATCAACAAGGTAACACGACAATAAGCTAAATGATTTATTAAGCTAGAACGAGATTTAAGCAAAACTTCTTAATAAGCTAAAAATCTAAACGAAATAAGCACTAAACTTAATCGAATAAGCAACGTAAAACAACAACAACGATTAAAATAAGTTATAAGCACATTAATGAATCAAATGACAAATCGAATAAGCAAATAAGCTAACAAAAGTTTGATCTAGCAATATACGCTCACTTTAAACCAAATAAGTTATTTAGAAGCTTATCTTAACATAAAATATGAGCTTCTAATAAAACTAAAATGATATAAACACATAAATAGGCTATATTCGAGCTTATTATAGCTTATTATTTTGAAAAGTGCTTAAAAACATTTGAGAATGAATCGAATGAGCTTGAAGAGCTTATAGGAGTCATTTCCTAAGCCTTTACGAACTTTTGAGAATAATAAGTTGAGAAAATAAGCACGAAAATATAGCTTATTGAATAAGCTAACACGAAAACAAGGTTTAATGAACAAATAAGCAAGAAATAATCAAACCGAGAACTTCAATAAGCATTGAACCATTTTTATTACATCATCTTAATAAGCTTGTGAAATAAGCTGAGTACAATAAGCAAGAAAACTGAAATAAGCTACTACAAAATTGTAATAAGCTAAAACACGAAATCTAAAAGTATTAAAACTAATTTCCTAGGTGGTACAAATAAGGGGTGGCGAGTGGTGTTTTATAGAGGGAGAAGGGGTAATGTTGTAAATTGCCAATCATTAGGGAGCCAATCATTGGGTAGTAAATGCCTTCACACAGATCGAGCTCTGCACATTCCCTGAGTATCCAGTAGATTGATGACACGTAGGTTCATTAACTTGCTTACCTCGTACGCAATAAATAGTAGCCACACGATTTTTATTTCTTTCATTAGCTGCAAATTTGAAATAGAGTAGAGATATATCACATTTGAATCACCACATGTCTTTCAATCATTAGCCCCTTTATTTTGAGTGCGCTATCACGTGCCATTAAGGGATTTATTTTCGCATCATGTGACATGACGTCAGCCTACGTCATCACCCCTATTTCTATTTCATTTCTCAGTTACAAGGTTTTAGGCTAATCGTTCATATTGGGCTTTTGTTTATAATAATGGGCTTAAGATAATAATGGGCTGGTCTGGCCCATTTAATTAGGTTACGGGCTGGCCCAATAAGATCCAAGAGCATCGTAGAACTCGTAATCTCGCGCTCTTTCCAATGGCATGCTCTGGGGATTTTCACGACTTCATCTTTATTTTGAATAATAAGCACTCTTGATCGAGATGAAACCGAAAATACCCGTTTTTGCATTATTTTCAATTCGTTTTACCTGCAAGACATAAAAATACCAAACAAACATATTTGCAAGATAATTATCCATATTTTAGTATTTTTAGTCCAATTAATAGTGTTTTACGGGTTATAAATGATGTATGTTTTAGCACACATCACTTCTTCAAGATACGGCGTATTGATCTTGTTTTCTTCGTGGTCTTTGGTGAGGTCCAGACACGGATACGCCTATCTTCCTTGATGGATATGGCATATTGGTATGTCAGAATTAGTAATCTTCATATTTCTTCGTTTAAGCTCCAAAATACGCGCCTTTTAGTCAACTTTCACCAGGTACTCCATAATTACTGCAATTCTCAAATACAAATGATTAAGTAACAATTTTTTGCAATAATTATACAAAATGGGTTAATTTCATGGGATAAATGATGCTATAAAAGTGACGTTATTTTATGTCATCAACCGATTATATTCTTGTTTGACGTAATAAAATTAAGGCTAACAGACTATGTTGATGTTACAGAAAAATGTGTGATTAAAAGTTAGGTTTTAACTGATTAAAAAGGTATTGTTAATGATATTGTAATTTAGAGACGAAATGATGGACTAAAAGCTAGTTTCAGTAACAGAATAATAGTTTAGAAATCGTATGGTAAGCATAAAGCAAAGCGGAAGGCTTAGTGTATGCTAAACATATAGACTATGATTTGTTAGATAATATCACATATGATAAATTACAGGAAAAAACTGTAAAAACTTTTATAATATATCATACATGATACAAGTTAGGTTTTAAGATTTTATAGAGATTTTGTTCATGTTATTTTTATGACAAGCATGATTAGAAGGCTTAGCATATCACAAAGCCTCGGCAAAACTGAAGGCTTAGCCGTAAGCTATGCCTTCCGCAAGGCTGAAGGCATAACCTGCCGCTAAGACTTCAAAATAGCCATTCATATAGCCTTCAACCAAGTGTAAAGAATATCATGAAATTATGCCTTCGGCAAAGCCGAAGGATTTGGCGCAACCTATTCCTTTGGTAAAAGCTGAAGGCATAGCCTGCCACTAAGACTTCGAAATAGCAGAACACATAGCCTTAAACAAAGTGAAAATCATAGCGTGAAATTATGCATTAATCATACATTATTACTGAAAAATATATGCTTATATATATGTAGGTTCTGGTCCCTCAAAAAAAACTGGAAAGGCAAAGATATCGAAAAAGCAGAGTGTACTTGGATCACCTTCTATATGTATGCTTTTTATTATATAACATAAAACATCTGATATAAGATACAAAAAATACTATCATACCTGATAATATAAGATAAACATTTTATTGCAGGCAGAAATTTAAAAGTAAATGAAATGCTATATAAAAAACTGGTTGAGCAAAGAGAAAAAAGAAAAGCAAAAGAAACAAGTAAAGCGGCTAAAGATGAAGAAAAAAGAAAAGCCGATGAAAAAGTCGCAACTAAAGAAAAAGCAGAGGAAGAAGCTGCTATCAAGAAAGCAGCCAAACAAAAAACTAAAGTCGCCAAAGAAAAGGCAAATGAGAAACGAACAAAAAAGGGAATCAAAACAGCTAAAGCAAAGGCAAAAAAGAAAGAAGCCGAAGAAGCTGATAAAGGACAAAACGTATCAAAAACTGAAGGTATATTTATTTGATACAAACTTCTCAACTGCTATTATTGAATATCAAATACGATTGTTAATATGCCTATACACGATTAAAGAAAAAGATATATGTTTTCTAAAATTTGTAGATAATGATGAGAATGCCAAAAATGACGTCGAAGAAAATGATGATGAAAATGTTGATGTTGCTACTAAATCTAAAGCAGGAATTATTAGCTGAACTAGAAGCTATCAAGAAAGCAGCTGAAAAAGAAGCTAAAGCATCAATAGAAACCGGAGGTACATTTATTTGCTATAAACTTCTCATATGCTTTTATTGTATATCAAATACGATTATTAATATGTTTTGTAAACTTGAAGATAATGATGTGAATGTCAATGAAACTGCTGGTGCAAAACAAACTGATAATGAAGAGGATGCCGAAGAAAGCGATGATGTAGAACAAGCTTTAAACAAGATACCAACAATGCCATTCTTGAACACATCTACAAGATCAAAGAAAAAAGAAGTTGACAAAGGTACATTTTTAGTATTAGTATCACATATGATATAACATGTAAAACTACCTCATTTGTAATGATAACATTTCAGGTGTTAAATCATATATGTGATTTAACACATGAAATATTATGTTATATCACATATGATATAACATATAAAAATACCTCTTTTGTAATGATAATATTTCAAGTGTTAAATCATATATGATATTATATAAACTAATAAATTTTTGATCCATGTATTACAAAAATAGTTGTTGAGAGCTTAATAGACCTGCAAAAAGAAGCAAAAAGGAAGAAAAAGAATAGCAGCTTGAAAAGAAAAGAAAGATAAAGGAAGAAAGAAAGAGAAAACAAGAAGAAGACAAAATAAGAAGGAATAAGATATCCAATTGTGAGCACAAGAAATACTTACAAAGAAAGACGTTGACAAAGAAGCAAAAGACAACAAAAAGAGAAAGCTTGAGGAAGGTGAATCTGAACAACCTGCAAAGAAAAAATTAAACCATAAAAAGAGCACCTACAAAGGGAACTTGAAAAAAACTGGAATCCATAAAAAACAAACATGGAACAATTACCAAAAAGATTCACAAGAGGTGATGCGAAAAAACAAGTTGACGGAAATTTCCTTTGGTTTATTGAACATGTTGACTAGTAGGTGAATCTAGATAATTCAACAAATAATGTTCTGATTTTATTAGATAGTTGGACAAGTGGACTACTAGAGTATAAATTACCATTAAGCAGTAAGTGGGTAAAGTCTTTGTAAGTTGGGTTTAACAAGATCACCGTTGCTTTAATCCCTACGATAGATTATAATCAGGTAATAAGGATGCTTTAATTGTGACATAATTAATATGTCTAGGTCTTAGGATGAAGTCCCGCCTAAGTCTAAGAATGATATGCCTCTTCGAGATAAGTAATCATTGCATTGAATAAACAAACCAACTTTTAATCGGATTAATGATGGCTAATACAATTTTCTATCATAAGGCTCGACCGCTCTTTTATCTTCTGTTAATTTGCTTGCATGGGTTAAAGTGTCTTGAATTGATTGTAGTCACCAACCAAACCCGTGCCAGTCTCTCAGGCTGAAACCCCCCTTTACCTGTTAGAATTAGGATTAAAACTAACATAGGATTAACATAGTTTTGACTTAGATTAGAAATAACTAGGATTAGATAACCAAAATATAAATAAATTGAGAGATTTAACCTCGCTTCAAGTGTTCGACACCCTACTTACCACGAATATACTGCCCGTTAAAGTGTTGTTTTTGGTTCAGTCGGCAAAATATAAATTTAAAACTTGAATCATAAAAATATACACCACACAACGACACATCATTCACGTACCCATTCCATATGTAATAAGCAGCCAAAAACTCGATAACAGCTGGTAAAACGTATAGCAGAGCAGGCTATGCAATTAGTGGGTGTTTGGGGTTGTAATGTGTCTCGCGACTACTAGTTTTAAATTTATAACATGAATTACCAAATAAGCTAAGAACACACAGGCAAGTATGACCCTTTCGTTTGTAGCTAGCTTTTTATGGTAAGCCAAGGTCGTTCACTAGGATTTGGGTGTTTTCGGTTATGAAGAATCTAAGTATCAATAAGCTATATGAAAACGGTAAAGAGGATGTCACAAGCCTAAATACCACATAAGCAACTAATAACACAGAAATGATGATCAAGCAAATTCCATAAGTAAAAGACAACACTTGTTTGGATTAGTTCATAATACTTGGATTGTTCATATGAAGATGGTTTTGACAAATTGATTACAAGTTAAGAATATGATGGTGACAAATTCCAAATCAACCAATTCATGATTACGTTTATTTAACAAGTTTGATTCGTGGTTCCTTTCACAAACATGTTAACAATCACACTCAAGTCTCTTTGCATAATCAAGCCACTAAAGAAATGGTCAATACAATAGATAATCATCCATAGACAAAATGATTATAATTAGTTGATTGATGAAAACCCTTTCGACCTATGAAATCACCAACAACTAATCAAGCATGATAAGCAATTAAACAAAACTCAAGCACAAATGGATCTCAAACATAACCTGAAATTGATCAAAACCATAATCAAACATAAACAATCCTCATATGATAAACATCATCCAAACAAGTGTATAAAGAACTACTCCATGATTATTTCAACCAAAACCAAAGGTTCATCAATCATATCATTCATAACAGACATCATAAAAGTAACAAGAGATTACCAAATTAAGATTACAATAGGTAATGGAAGGATTTAGAGCAACCCTTAAGCCTCCAATCGACTACAAGCTTCGTACCAATCAGAAAATGATATGTCACACCTTGCTTGATGTTCTTGAGCACTCCTTCTGGATTTGAGAAAGGTTTAGAAGTCTTTTGGGTTAGATAATGATGGTGAAACTCGTCATTGAGGGTAGAAGGTGGTTTTTCTCTATGAAAAGTGAGTCTTGAGGCCTTTATTTATAGTAGAAATCAACCTTGGCCACCAAGCATAAGTCTTGGGCATAAAGTATCATGAATCTTCTAGAATTTTGAGTTATAAGGGGACTTGATCGAACTTGAGGCGGTTGGCACTTAAATTGGTAAGTTAATGAAACTTGGAAAAGTCAGCTGAGCCTTTGCTGGGCGGCACTACTCCTGCCGAGCGGCACAATGGATTTCCATCCGGCACACTGCTAGTGGGAAGCAAGGGTATTACTCCATTTTTTAGATTTTTCTTTTATCTTCGCGTGGCCACTTGAATCAAGTCAATCCGAGTTCGTATGCTCAAGTTATGGCCAAAATGGTGAAGGTGTGTCGGGAACAACTATACTTCCAATATATCTTCGTTTAAGCTTCCCGAGTGTATGGTACTTGGTTGTGGGTCTTTATTCTTCAACTTATCTTCAATTTAACTTTATCTCGGGACTTGGAAGCTTGTATGCTTGACTCTTTTGCTCTTGAAATGCTTCCCGAGCTTGTTCTTGATGCGGGATTCTTCGTACTTGTACTAAACTTCATTTTCACTTCTTTTCTTCGTCTTTTTCTTGCTTCTCTTGTACTTGGCTAAAAATAGACTTGCAAACACACTTTGGTACAAATAAGTAACAAAAACATACAAAAATAGCTAAATATCTTATACAAAAGTACGGATAACGCTACTAAAAATATACTCAATTTAAGCGTTATCAACTTCCCCCACACTTAAGTTCTTCTCGCCCTCGAGCATGTAAAAGAAAATTTGCTTGCCCTCGAGTAAATATAAGAAAAGAAATCTAGAAAGAAAATACCCAAATGGAAAAAAATAAATTTTTTTTTTGAAAATATCGACATATTTTTGTTTTGTTTTTTTATTCAACACACTAACTATAGGCAATCTATAAAAAGCAAGGCAATCATAAGAGATTTCTAAAGAAAAACTAGACCTAAATCAACCACTAAGTGACAAGTTAAGAAATAATTATACTTAGATTAGATTATGAGATTTGATTACCAAGATTACATGATTAGATCTCCTAGTAAAAACATGCATAATTTGTCTAAGGGTTGTATATAATTCGCCTACCAAAACAAGTATAGTTCGCCTAAAACAGAACGTATAATTCGCATATTATAAGGCGTATAGTTTGCCTAATATAAGGCGTATAGTTCGCCTAACTAAAGGCGTATAGTTCACCTATGCCAGGTGTATAATTCGCCTAACCAACAATGTATAGTTCGCCTAAGATCCTATGTATAGTTCGCCTAGGTTTTGAATGTATAATTCGCCTAGGTTTACTACGTATAGTTCGCCTAGGTTATGAGCGTATAGTTCGCCTAGGCATGTGAGTGCGTATAACTCGCCTAGGCATGTGAGTGCGTATAACTCGCCTAGGCATGTGAGTGCGTATAACTCGCCTAGGTATAATTCGCCTAGGCAAAATTTACACCAACATTTTTACACCTTTTCAAGCATCAATAACATCTCAAACATGTTCATTTAGCTTAATTGAATCAGACTAACACAAATTCCACATGAATTAACCACAAAAATCTTGATATTTGCTTTGTTCGACTCATAAGAACACGAACAACCCAAATGATCCAACTTTTGTAGTTAAGACATGTTTAAACTCAAGCAAACACCATCAAACACTTAGTTTATCATTCTTAAACACAAACCCATGAACCTTAAAAATGTTCTTGACCATTTCCCATTTGTTCAAACTCAAGAATCACTCAAAACGTATACATATGTTAACCCCATTTAGAACTGTTATATGTACTTGTTCTAGACCCCTATAGGACCAAAACCCTCAATCAATTTAAGGTTTCAACCACTTTTCAAGGCGATGGAAGTTAGGTCGATTATTAGGGTTTTTAAGCATAATTCCACGATTAAGGTCTATTGACAAGAATTATGAGTATGAGAATCATATAACAAGTATACCTTAGTGATTGGACGAGAAATGAACAAGTTCTTGAGGTCTTAAAAATCAACAATGGTGGAAGAGTTTTTGTTTGAAACGTGAGAGAGAAAATGGACGGTGAGGGGGTGTTTATGTTTAAAAACTTTTGGTTTTTGGAAAAATGTCCCCCTAAGGTTTAATATGACTTCTAATTTCCTAATACACTTTCCCTAAGGCTTAAAGTAGTTTCCCAATTGGCAATACTAGCCCCTAAGGTTTAGCTATCAAGAAAAAGTCTTACATTTTGCAATGATACCCCTAAAAGATTAAACACATAACAAATAAAGCCTGATAGAGTTAAAATGAATTAACTTCCCTTTAATTATTCACCCGTTATTGTTTAAAACCATTTCTTTTTATCACAAATTGATTTAATGAAGAAGATATTTGACATTTTCTCCCCGTTAAACAATGACCCGTTTTCTATTTAAAGAGTTGTAGTCATTGTTTGAGTGGTCAAATGTCATTGAAAATGATTTTCAGATGAAACCAAAAGACGATTATATTATTTTTAAAATCAACACCATAAAAATAAGATTTCTCTTATTTTAACAAAGAAATGCACTGACACGTATATTAATTTGTATAAAGGAAGCACGGGTTGTGTTGCAAGGTAAACACAAGCCTTTGCATAGTCATAAAGTAGACCATGCCCGAGAATAAATTCCCGTTAAAAGTTTTCTTTTTGAAATACTTGCCTTTAAGATGATGACCGGGTTGCTATCTGAAATAATAGCAAGCCATTTTTGGCATGTTTTAAAAGCTTTTGAACTTCTGCTCGAACTTCGTTTACAGCCTCGTATCATTATTAAATGACATTTCTAAAGCCGTAAATGTTATCGATTTTCAGAAGACATGCCAGAGATACATATTTTTATATTTTTCTGATTTTTTAATTTTTAATTTTGTTTTTGAAAAATTCATGTTAAAAGAAAAATATTTTTGTGTTTTTGTGATTTTATATATGCATATTATACAAAGGATATAAGAATATGTACCACCACTATTCTTCGGCTTCATCTTCCAGTTCTTTCAAAGTCTCGGGAGTAAAACTTCTCATTCCCAGCTTGTCGATAAGGAATTCAATTCTTTCTCGACATAAAGCTTTGGTGAAGATGTTCGCCAACTGATATTCCGT
>BQNB010028020.1:0-57055 GCA_026074375.1 Tanacetum coccineum
GGCATTTTAAGTCCGTTTTTGGTTATTTCAGCTCGTTTTTAAAGGTAAAAGGTATGTGTATTTAAGCACATACCAATATGCATCATAAATAAAATAAGATCACATCACACAGTGAAACATACAACCAACACATGATCGACATAACATAATACATCCATTCCATATATAATCTTGATATATACATGATCTGTTTGGTACAAAATGATTCCCTATCGCTAGGTTACCAAATGAAAATCAACATAGAGCCCTACTAGCCAGGAGTTTCTCGTAATACTTAGTAGGCTATACTAGCTAATCAGAAATAAAAGATCTATACAGGATAGCTAACCAAAACAAAAGATCTATACCGCCTGCTAGCTGGGAGTAACCCATAAAACTTAACAGACTGCAAAGTAGCTACAATCATAACCAAAAGTCTAGGAACTAGCTACCATTCCTCCAATGTGTCAACACGTGCTCCAGCCTCCAGGGCCTGGGTACGCATGATATGCTGAACAGCCAAATCATCTGCAGCCTGACGCTGCCACTCGTGGCGACGCACCTCAGTCTCTAATACTGTAACTCGTGCCTCTAATGCCCTGCAGTAAGCTTCAGACCTAGCCAAGTCCTGACGGGTCTGAATACTCTCTTGCTCGTAAGCAAGTCTCTCTCTCCTCAATACCTCAATCTTAGCTCTCACAGCTGCACGATCCTTCTGGGCATCGTGATGTCGTGAGTAAAACTCCGAACTCTCTATACTGCGAACATCTACCTAGTAACTGGCCCTCATGTTGACCATCTCTAAGGCTGTTATCATCCTCCTCTCAGTATCTCGAATCCTGGTCTCCATAGTGTCTACAGAACTACAATCGACTCTATGGGCCATAGTGGGTCCTGGCTATCTCGCAGCAGCAAGCAGACTCCTCCCCAACCTTACAACTAGGTCTAGTAGTAGAAGTAGTAGTCCTCTTCTGAGGCGTTGTCATCCTCATGAATACAGCTCTGCGGCTATGGATGGTGCAGGTAGTGGGATAGGTAATAATGGTGGGTCCCTGATGGGAGTAGTGAATGATAGGTGGATGGTGCTGCAGCTCTCATCTGCCTCATGGCTGCTCTAGTATATGGGGGTCAAATACTTAGACTAATAAAAAGAATGTGTTGCAGTAGAGGTGAATGTGCCTCAACCTTAGCTTCACTAATCCTCAGATGCTCAGAGCTTTCGAATGGTACACTGGTACATGATCCTCCAGCTATAATGTGGATCAGGTACATACTTAGTGGAGTAATGTGGTGCCCTGCTCCACCAACAAATTCCGGGATCCTCCTTGTAAGGATCCTCAGAATGGAATACTACAAGAACGTGCCTCAGAGTGAAAAGAAGTATAGGTAACAGCGGAATCAGCTGACATGACTACTGTGACCAGCAAAAATAACTTATATGAGTATATTATTAAGGCTTACTGTAATATACGAATATATTAGATAACCATGTATATCAATTATGAATGCCATCTAGTCCCAACTAACTAAAGCAACAACTAGTGTCCCATAAAAACCCTTTTTATGAATGCAATGTTTGAAAAATGGTTATAGTCCAGCAAAAACATTTGACCTGGTTCTCTATAACCTTGGCTCTTGATACCAATCTGTAACACCCCCAAATTGGGTCGCAGCGGAATAAGGGTCCGGGGCGTGTTACTTCAAAGATCAATAACACAAGATATATATAGAACGACCAAAAAGTCGTTTTAAAACTGATACATTGGATTTAACAAATATTTGATACAACAGCCCGAAGCATACACTTGTTCCATATTATTAGTAACACAGATAACCTGTTCACAACACATGAATTTCCCAAAACATAATACATATCATATCTTTAGCATGACATCCCAAAACAAAACCCCCACCAAGTACCTTAGCATACCTTATTCTTACAGATCATCCTGAAAAACATTGCTTTAAAAACGTCAACATAATGTTGGTGAATTCATAGGTTTGATAAATTCATAATATGCAGGACCGCAAGACTTTCCCCGTGATAATGCGAACCATGCAGACAACACAAAACCACTATACATTTCCTAAGCTCATGACACTGAAGCTCCGACGATCTTTCTTGCAATCATAAATAATGCAATTTCTGCCCGAAACAACGCCAATTCGACAGCCTATACGTCGTCCGTGGTGATAGCTAGTTCACCCAAACGTTGGTACCTTTCACCTAAATAGATCTATTCAAAACATTTCGCGCTCACATAATGTAATAACAACTACAAACTATGCAATTGACGGTTTACTGATAATGGGCTCAACTTGGGTTATCTCTACTATTGTCTGTTTTCTTTTTAGGAAACATGTATCCCAATAATAAAATATCCACTTGCGTCCATTTATAAAAAACAAAGCATATTTCCACCCCATAGTTATAAATCATTGAAATCGTAAAAATGTAGGGGCTATAACTCACCTTGAGTTCTGATAATCCAAATATCGCAGATAAAGCGTCACGTAAAAGATCGAATGCAACCTAAATTATCATAGGTCGTATAAGTACCATGTACTTCGATTAACCAAAATCATATATTCCTATATAGCTCATCATACTATCGTTCGGGCTATCATAATTTAAGAGGTCATGTAGTGAACGTATGAGGAGCTAGGACACTTTAAATCGTAAATCCAGCAACTCGTCGATAACGCCACCACTGAAGTGCCTCATTTGAAACTCCTATAAATAGGTAAAACCCTTTTTGATAACCACATATAATTCTATATAGCTCAATCACCAACTAATGGTTTTGGTAAAATTACATTTAATTAGTTAAAACGTTTATAATTATCGTTGTAGTAAATATAGCAGAAACTTTTGCGTTTTCAGCCAGATTTAGACGTTCTTATCCCATCTTCGTAAGGACGAGTTATCATAATTTGACATTTTTCCTATTTTTGACCCTCTGGTGAACATACTATTTCCTGATCATACCATTTATAAAGTCTATTTTTAATAGTTTTAGTTTATCGTAAAACCCGTAAACGTCGTATTTTTATTCGTTATATCTCCGTTTTTTTAGATATTCTTTCGAGCACGAGTTCATGTTATTGAAAATTTCTATCAATTTATAAAGTTTACAAAAATAAAAAGTTTCTGTCATGAAATATGTTTTACTGTTCGTAAGTTTATAAAATTATTTTTATAAACTTTTAATTACCAATACTCGCGAAATTCATAACTTCTTCATATTAATTGAAAAATCCAATGATTCTTAACATTTTGGAACCCTAAAAAAAATGTATTATTGTTAAAAATACTAAACTAGCTGTTGGATATAGTTTTTATGAAAGTTATTTTAAACGCCTTTTTTAAATTAGCGTATAACTCGTTTTTATCGTAACTTTTCGTTATTTATCCGTTTGAACAAGTTCTTACTTTTTCGGAATCGTCATGAGTCTTATTATTTTATAAAAATGTAAAATGGATAGGTTGTAGTTCGAGTTTAAACAGAAAGATTAGATGTTTATATTGAATCCATATGTATACTTAGTTTTTATACTTTTCAACCTTGTCATTTATCACAAGTCCTTCCCTATTCTTAATATACTATATCATACATATGATATGATCCATATTCTTATATTATCCATTTTGTTCAAGTCATTATCCATAAACAACTTTTATAAACCAAAAACAATTAAATGATCTTTTAAAACCCTAATTTTGCATTAGATACTTTTTAAGACTTAACCAAGATTGTAAATCACTATGTGTCCATTTTAAACATGATGTTCCTTAACATCATAAGATATATAAACAGGTACATTATGATCATATGCAAGTAAAAACTCTCATTACAGAGAAAATCCTAAATGGTGATTCAATCTATAAAAATTAACATATGCATATTAATGATAGAATGTAAGATCATAAAGAGTTCAAGATGAGCCTTAAGGTGAAATTAAATGATGAACAATCAAGTGCTTAAACCTTGTTAGACTTAAAAAATCAAAGCTAGCAAGCTATGAAAACCCTAATTTAATATGAACCCACAACTTGATTTCTTGCTTCAACACTTGTACATCCTTGTAACCAATACTTAGGAAATAACATAGGACATCTTAGATATATATGAGAATGTGTAAATAAGTGATAGAAAAATTTAGTATGATAGTTTTATAGGGGGGGGGGGGGTTTGAGCCGAGGGTTTTGGTTGAGAGAAAGAGAGGTAGAAATTGTTTTTAGTTAAGTGTTGAGAGTGTGTAGATGTTAGCTCTTGCATTAATTATATATATATATAAGGTGGTAAGATAAAACAACGTTGACCAAGAAAATCAAAGGGGGAGGGGGTGGCAAGAATATGATCAAAATTGAGTGAATTGAAGGGTTGACTATTAGTCCAAGCCTTACTAACTCTGCTAAGCACCATACTCTTAGTTAATGAAGTGTTCTTTATGTCCCCTCATATGAAGAACAACCCATGAATTCAAGGCTTTTGATTGACTAGCTACTTCTTTGATAATAAGAAATGTTACTTGCACTTTGTTGTGAAAATGAAAGTAATATGTTAATGTGTATTTAATTTTTTATAAGTGAATACTTGTAAAGTTATATGTCTAGTTATTTATGTTAAAAGGGGCTTCCCATTTATAAATGAAGTAAAGTTTTTATAAAACTTTTGATCATTGACAAATAATACTATGCATTTTAGAAGCGGAAATATTTATGTTGTTTCCGGGTATGCCTAAACGAACTTTATCGAAAACGTACGTAATTTCGTAACCGAATAAAAATAAAATAAACAACGGCCAAAAATTATTCTCAAAATAATTATTTAAAACTTTATGATGTAAATCTTAAATATTTGATGCCCGTTTACATTGAACCGCTAATTTTTTTAGCTACGCCGATTTAGCTTAACATTTTACGATTTAAACAAAACGCGTACAATACAAGTACATTGTGGAATTACCGACGTCGTCAATGACTTGAAAACACCAGGGTGATTATAACCCCAATCAAACTTAACTCCATTCTGATTAATCTTGGTCAATGACTATGCGATCTTTTGAAAATCCTTTGATGAATCTTCGGTAATACCTAGCAAGACCTAAAAATTGCCGAATCTCCGTTGATGTTTTAGGAGATGCCCAATATTTTATGGATTTGATCTTGGCGGGATCCACGTGAATTCCTTGACTATCAATCACGTGGCCGAGAAATTGTACCTTAGGAATCTAAAATTCACATTTAGAGAATTTAGCATATACTCCCTCTTTCTAAGTAAAACTAGAATTGCCTTAAGATTTTCTACATGTTCCATCTTGTTCCTTGAATATATTGAGGATATCAACAATGAATAAATCACAAACTTATCCACATATGGCTAGCACAACCGTTTCATGAGTATCCATCTGCTCTCAACAACAACAGAAAAACAAACCAACAAAAAAAATAAAAACAAACAAGAAAAACAAACGGGGAGGAGGATGAAAAGTAGAGAGCAGGATATCATGAAACGGTTGTGCTAAGCCATATGTGGATTTACGTTTTAGATTGTCTACATTGAAGAAATCCTCATCTAATCAAGGGAATCAAGAAGAACATGAAGAAATCTTAAGCAAATTCTAGAATTACTTAAAGAAAAGTATTTATAAGCTAAATTCTCCTAAAATGATTGAATTTTAGATTCCCTAAGGTACAATTTCTCGCCACTTTAATTGATATTCACGGGAATTCACGTGGATCCCGCCAAGATCAAAATCCCAAAAAATATTGGGCATCTCCTAAAGAACACCAACGGAGATTTGGCAATTTTTAGGTCTTGCTGGGTATTACCGAAGATTCATCGAAGGATTTTCAAAGATCGCCAAGTCAATGACCAAGCTTACTCAGAAAGGAGTTAAGTTTGATTGGGGTTATAACACCCTGTGTTTTCAAGTCATTGACGACGTCGATAAATCCACAATGTACCTTTTGTATTGTACGCGTTTGCTTTAAATCGTAAATGTTAAGCTAAATCGCGTAAGCTAAAAATTAGCGTTCAATGTAAACGGGCATCAAACAATTAAGCGTTTACATCAATCAAGTATTAAATAATTATTTTGAGAATAATTATGGCCGTTGTTTATTTTATTTTTATCGGTTACGTAAATTACGTACGTTTCGCGATAAAGTACGTTTAGGCATACCCGGAACCACAAAAATATTTCCACGCTTCAACAAATGCCTAGTATTATTTTTCAATGATCAAAAAGTTTATAAAACTTTACTTCATTTATAAATGGGACGCCCCATTTAACAATAAATAACCAAGACATATCACTTTGCAAGTATTCACTTGATAAAATAATAACTACACATTACATATTACTTTCATTTTCACCAACAAGTGCAAGTAACATTTCTTATTATCAAAAGAAAGTAGCTAGTCAATACACAAGCCCCCTTGAATTCATGGATGTTTCTACATATGAAGGACTTAAGAACACTTCCAATAACTAAGAGATGGTTCTAGCAAGAGTTAGTAATGCTTGACTAACTAGTCACCCTTAATTCCCTCCTTTTTGACCAATTCTTGCCGCCCCCTCCCCCTTTGATTTTCTTGGTCAAACTTTGCTAATATCTTACCACCTTATATATATATACTACTTACATGCAAGAGCTAACATCTACACACTCTCAACACTTAACTAAAAACAATTTCTACCTCTCTTTCTCTCAACCAAACCCACGGCTTAACCCTCCCCCCTTATAAACTATCCATACTAAATTTTTCTATCACTTATTTACACATTCTCATATCATATCTAAGTAAGTCCTAAGCTTATTTCCAAGTATTGGTTAAGGATTTACAATTGTAGAAAGCAAGAAATCTAGATTTTGGGTTCAATTAAATTAGGGTATTTCAGAGCTAGCTAGCTTTTTGGGATTTTAAGTCTAAACAAGGGTTTACACTTGATTGTCATCATCTCAATTCACTTAAGTCAATCTTGTGAACTCCTTTATGATCTATACATTTATCATAAAAATGCATATTTAACTTCTTATAGATTGAACACCATATAGGATTTTTATCATGTAAATGGAGTTTTTTCACTTCAATGATCAACAAAGAATAGTACACTTTTATATAATCTTATGAATGTTAATGACATCATGTTTAAAATGGACACATAAGTGATTTACAAACTTGGTTAGCTTAAAAAGTATTAAGCAAAAATGGGATTTAAAAAGATCATTTAATATGTTTGGTTATAAAAAGTTGTTATGGACTTAATGACTAGAACAAAATTGGATAAATATAAGAACTATGTGATCATATCATATGTATGATTTAGAATATTACAGAATATGAAAAGACTTGTGATAAATGACAAGGTTGAAAAGTATAAAAACTAAGTATACATATGGAATTCAAATATAAACATCTACTCTTCTGTTACAAACTCGAACTACAAAACCTATCCATTTTACATTTTTATAAAATAATAAGACTCATGACGATTCCGAAAACCGTAAGAAACTTGCCAAAACGTATAAAAGTAACGAAAAAGTTACGATAAAAACGAGTTATAGCCAAATTAAAAAGGGTTTATCTAAAATAACTTTCATAAAAACTATATCAAAACAGCTAGTTTAGTAATTTTTAACAAATAATACCAATATTTTAGGATTCTAAAATGATAAGAATCATGATTTTTCAATTAATAATGAAGAAGTTATGAATTTCGCGAGTATTCGGTAATTAAAAGTTTATAAAAATAATTTTATAAACTATGAACAGTAAAACACTATTCATGACAGAAACTTTTATTTTTGTAAACTTTATAAATTGATAGAATTTTCAATAACAAGAACGTGCTCGAAAGAATATCTAAAAACGGAGCTATAACGAATAAAATACGACGTTTACGGGTTTTACGATAACTAAAACTATAAAAATAACCTTTATAACTGTATGAACAGAAAATACTGTTCACCAGAGGGTCCAACAACTATGAAAATGTCGAAATTATGATAACTCTTCCTAAAACGAAAGCAGGGGCATAAGAAACGTCAAAATCGGGCTTACAACCAAAGTTATGCTATAATATACTACAACGATAATTATAAACTGTTTTAACTAATTAAATGTAAATTTACCCAAAACCATAAGTTGTATTGAGCCAATATTAGAATTAATGTGGTTATCAAAGGTACATAAAATTACCTAGGGAGTTTCATAATGAGAGCCTCTTCGGGTTGGCTATCGACTGAGTTGCTGGATTTACGATTTAAAGTGTCATGCTCCTCATTAACTGCACTACGTGACCTCTTAAATTATGATAGCCCGAACGATAGTAAGATGAGCTATAAAGGAATATATGAATTTGGTTAATCCGAATGTACATGTTTACCATATACGACCTATGATAATTTAGGTTGCATATCGATCTTTTACATGACGCTATTAACTGCGATATTTGGAATTTATCCAGAACTCAATGTGAGTTCATAGCCCAACATTTTTATACGAGTTTCAATGATTATAACTATGGGGTTGGAAATATGCTTTGTTTTTATAAAATTGGCGCAAGTGGATATTTATATATTGATTATATGTTTGAGCCTAAGTACGATAACCCAATTTGACCCATTATCATAACCCTGTCAATTGCATAGATTAGTTGTTATTACATTATGTGAGCGACGCATGTTATTAATAGATCTATTTTAGGGGAAAATGACTAACCGTTTGGGTGACTAGCTATCACCAAAACGAACGAATAGCAGTCGAATTTTGGGCGAAGTTCGGAGTATCAGAAATTGCAATATATATTATTTGCAAGAAATGATCGTCAGCTGCATGTCATGAGCTTAGAAAAGTTAAAATGGTTTTTGTGATGTCCTGCATGTGTTATATCACGGAAAGTCTTGCGGATCCTGCTTATTATGATTTAACAAACCATGAATTCACCAACGATTATTGTCTGGACTTTTTAAAGCAAAGTTTTTCAGAGATCAGTAAGCATAAGGTGACCCGGAGGAGGATGGCAATGAGGACCCTGAGGAGGATCCTATCGACTATCCTGCTGGTGGAGGAGATGATGGAGACGATGAGATGGACATAGAGGAGGATGAGGATAACGATATGGATATCGAGGCTGAGGAGGAGGATGAGGATGACGAGATGGAGGTTGAGATTGACGAGGAGACGAAGGAGGAGCACCTAGCTTCGGCCTACCCAGTAGTTGTTGCTTTACCAGCTACTGCCCTATCTACAGAGGAGACTGAGCTGTTTGAGACTGATGAGCTGTTTGAGACAGATGACGGCTAGGATTTCCATTCCAGAGCCATTACCTGTACCAGCCAGAGCCAGTGGGTTGGGGGGGGGGGGCGTGGGTGCAGCGTAGTGGGACACCGGGCGGGGGGGGCGGGACATTACCTGTACTAGCATGGTCTGATTCTGAGGTGCTGCCAGATTATTGATATATCATTCCCACCAGCATTCCCCTATCTCCATGGTCTTATCACCACTACAGATTCCTTCCCTTATCACACCTTTCTACCTGTATTGACAGCACCACCTCCTAGTGATATTCGATCCATTGGGCTATCGAGCTGGCACGATTCAGATGAGAGCATTGAGGCTGCAGCTACTTCCTTCATACCATTCCTTCACCACCACCCCTTTATACTCCTCCCCCACTAGACCAGATGCACCACCACCCTTGCCTACATCAGCTCCTACTTCATTCCCACCACTATCATTACCCCTCTGACAGTCATAAAGAGGGCAGACCCGAGGTTAACCTACCACCTCGGATGGGATTAGGTATCACTCTGGGTCCCAGGTATGAGGTAGGAGAGAGCTCCACCGCTGCTGCTGCTAGACCAACTGGAGGTCTTAGGGTAGATTACGACTTTGTTGCCACTATGGACAGGCAGGTCAGACGTGACCCAGAGAGATATGTCGGATATGGGATCACAGATTCATAGGATGAGATTGTTGAGACCTTACAGGGAGCTCCGGGTAGTACCGATACAGAGTTGGGTGCACACATGAGAGAGTTTGAGTCTATGGTTGGTGTTGGGTGCGAGATACAAAGAGATCTAACAGGTTAGATGACGAGAAACATACAGTTTAAGACATTTTAATGGTCGGATCGGGTCAATATCTATTTAGAGACAGACTGGAATAGACATACACGTCTTTTGATGGAGACCGAGGCTGGTATGTCTAGAGAGGCTTGGGGACGAGCGATGGATGCGAGCGATCTTGCTCATGGAGGGGTTATATCACTACGCACCACAGTTCATGCACAGATGTCAGAGATCACAGAGTTCAAGTCAGTCCGGACGAAGGAGACAAGAGAGTGATTTCAGTAGTTCTAGAGACAGACGCAGAGCTGATGGAATGAGAGAGTTTGAGAGCTGTTGATCGTACTCGACAGCAGCAGATTATTCAGACCTTGACTGTTATGCAGACACTACAGAGAGAGATGGTTCCACTTCAGGGACTGGTCACCACACTGCAGGGGCAGGTGACAGCCTTACAGGGACAGGTGATGACATTACAGGGGCAGGTTACTACATTACAGGGACAGCAGGGATCCGCTGGGGGTCCTGCACAGCCGGAGCTGCCAGAGGAGGCTGGTAGCAGTTCTTAGATTAGACTTTGTTATGGCTTATAGTTTTTTTGTATATAATCCTACTAAGTAATTACGGGTTTAAATCCCAGCTAGTAAGGCTTTAGGTTATTAATGTTTACTTGTAACCTAAACATATGATCATTTTGTATCCAAACCAATCATGTATGTTTTCCCGTTATATATGAAATGGTAGTATTATGTCATGTCTATAATCGAATTTGTGATGAATGAATGTCGATTTGGTTATATCATTGTTAATTACAATTCAATTGTACATTTCACTGTGTGATGTGATCTCACTTTAGTTATCATGGATATGTCATGTAGGTTATGAATTTTATGAAATCTAACGGATATTGTATTTTCTTGTGATTAAAGAAAATGGCACCAAAAAGAGCAACAAGGACAACACCGGTCACAACAACACCAGCCACAACCACTACGGTCACAAATGCCCAACTCCAAGCTATGATTGATCAAGGTGTCAGTGCCGCTCTGGCCGCACGTGACGCAACCAGGAATGGCACTGATAGCCATTCTTCGGGAACGGGTGTCAGGGGATCTGAACGCGTTGCTCGAGAGTGCACTTACCAGGATTTTATGAAGTGCAAACCTCTGTATTTCAAGGGCACCGAGGGAGTGGTTGAGTTAACCCAATGGTTTGAAAGAATGGAGACTGTCTTCAGAATAAGCAACTGCTCGGTAGAAAACCAGGTCAAGTTCTCTACTTGTACTCTATTAGCAAGTGCTCTAACATGGTGGAATTCCCATGTTATGACTGTTACTCATGATGTTGCGTATTCAATGACTTGGGTCGATCTAAGGAAGAAGATGACCGACAAATATTGTCCACGAAACGAAATGAAGAAGCTTGAGGCAGAATTGTGGAACTTGAAAGTGATAGGTACGGATGTGGTCAAGTATAACCAACGTTTTCAAGAACTAGCACTTCTCTGTGTGAGGATGTTCCCAGAGGAGTCAGACAAAATTGAAAGGTATGTCGGGGGATTGCCCGACATGATCCATGGAAACATCGTAGCTTCAAAGCCAAAGACCATGCAAGAGGCTATCGAGATGGCCACTGAACTGATGGACAAGAGAGTCAGTACCATGGCGGAAAGACAAGCTGAAAACAAGAGGAAGTTTGAAAACACTTCCCGAAGCAATCAGAATCAACAACAACAACAAAATAAGAGGCAGAACACAGGCCAGGCCTACACTGCAGGCAATAGTGACAGGAAATCATACGCCGGGCCTAAACCTCTGTGTTCCAAGTGTAATTACAATCATGAAGGTCCTTGTCCACCTAGGTGCAATAACTGCAAAAAGGTTGGCCATCTGGCCAAGGATTGTAGAAGCCGACCTGCAAATGCTAACAACAACAACCGCAATAACAACAACAATAATCAGAAGGGAAATGGTTGCTATGAGTGCGGAGCTCAAGGACATTTTAGAAGAAACTGCCCAAAACTGAGAAACAATGACCGTGGTAATCAAGCTGGGAATGACAGGGCTCCAGCGAAGGTGTATGTGGTTGGAAATGCGGGGGCAAACCCAGACAACGTCGTTGCGGGTACGTTCCTTCTAAACAACCGCTATGCTTATATCTTATTTGATACGGGTGCCGATCGAAGTTTTGTGTCTACTGCATTTAGCTCCCAAATTGACATCACGCCATCTACCCTAGATCACTATTATGATGTCGAACTAGCTGACGGGAGAATAATTGGGTTAAACACTATCCTTAAGGGTTGCACATTAAACTTCCTAAACCACCAATTCAACATAAACTTAATGCCTGTAGAACTTGGTAGTTTCGATGCTATAATCGGTATGGATTGGTTGGCGAAGTACCAAGCAGTCATTGTGTGTGCCGAGAAGATTGTTCGCATCCCCTAGAGAAATGAAACCTTAATCATACATGGTGATGGAAGTAACCAGGGAAATGTGACACGATTAAACATCATTTCGTGCACTAAAATGCAGAAGTACATGGAAAAAGGGTTTCCTATCTTTCTGGCATGTGTTACTGCAAAAGAGGTTGAAGACGAGTCGGAGAAGAAGCGACTTGAGGATGTACCAATAGTTCAAGAATTTCTTGGAGTATTTCTTGGAGACTTGTTGGGTCTTCCTCTGACTCGACAAGTGGAGTTCCAAATTGATTTGGTACCTGGTGCTGCACCTGTAGCACGGGTACCTTATTGATTGGCGCCTTCCGAAATGAAAGAGTTATCGGAGCAACTAAAAGAGCTGTCCGACAAAGGCTTTATAAGACCCAGTTCCTCACAAGGACTTTATAAGCTAGTTCCTACCATGGGGAGCTCCGGTCTTGTTTGAGTACAAGAGATAAGACGGATCATTCTGGATGTGCATGATTAACAGGGGAACTGAATAAAATTAACGAGTGAAGAACCGTTTTATCCGCTCCCAAGAATTACTTGATGACCTATTTGATCATCTACCAAGGATCGAGTGTTACTCGAAGATTGATTTAGATCATGTTTTCACAATTGGAGGGCTCGGGAAGAAGACATTCCGAAAAAACTTGCACTTCAGAACTAGTTATGGACCTCATTCGTATTTCAAGTTATGCGTTTGGTTTGACAAACGCACCTGCTGTGTTTATGGAACAACATGAAACTGGAGTGTGCAAACCTTATCTGGACAAATTGTAATTGTCTTTATTGATGATATTTTGGATCTATTCCAAGAGTAAGCAAGAGCACGAAGAGCATCTGAAGATAATATTAGGAGTTGTTGAAGAAAGAGGAGTTGTATGCCAAGTTTTCCAAATGTGAATTTTGGATTCCCAAAGTACAGTTCCTCGGTCACGTGATCGATAGTGAAGGAATTCATGTAGATCCAGCCAAGATTGAATCCATCAAAAGATTGGACATCTCCTAAGTCACAACGGAGGATTCGTCAATTCTTTAGGTCTTTCGCTGCCTGGTTACTATCGAGATTCATTGAAACGAGGTTTTCAAAAAATCGCCAAAACCAATGATAAGGCTTACTAAAAAGAAGGTCAAGTTTGAATGGGGGCGATTAAACAAGAAGCAGCTTTATCAACTGTTGTGAAGCAAAAGGTTGTGCAGTGCACCAATTCCTTGCATTACCTGACAGGATGCGAAGAATTCTCGCATATGCGACGCTTCAAAGAAGGTTTTGGGCGCAGTGTTGATGACAGAGAGAAAAGTGATTTCTTATGCATCACGTCAGTTGGAAGATTCATGGAAGAAACTATACAACTCTTGATTAGATCTTGGTGCTGTAGTGTTCGCTCTCAAGATCTGGAACATTATTGATATGGGAACTAATGTGTACGGTGTTCACCGATCACAAGAGTTTTGCACATATTTTAGATCAAAAAGAGTGAAACATGAGGCCACGCCGATGGTTAGAGTTGCAAGTGATTACGATTGGCGATATTTCGTTATCACCCAGGGAAAGCAAATGTCGTTGCTGATTTTTTGAGCAGGAATGAACGGACCACAGTTATAAGAGTTCGAGCCCTTGGTTTTATTGACTTCACCCCCATTAGCTAGATTACTTCCCAAACAGATCTTAAATGCCAGACTGAAGCGCACGAAAATAACACAGAGAACAATTAATAGTGAAGTCGTTGGGGATTGTTGATTGAAAACGCTAAATTTCCAGAAGCGAGTTAGAGAACAAAGTTGGAACCAACCTTCGTTTCGGGTTGGAAAATCCCTAGTGCCTAACTGGCAGATAGTTGGTTACTTGTTTAGGGCGAATTGCGACTGTGATCATGAACGAGTCCCAACAAATCGTAATTCTTATTTTCATACGGGTTATGGACAAAATGTAACAAGACATGAAGATACTCTTATTATTGGTGGCCCAACATGAGGCCCGACATGCCATTATGTTAAAAAGTGACCTGTCCTGTGTCAAGGTCAAGGCCGAACATCAAAGGCCATCAGGATTGTTGGTACAACCCAAGATACCCGAATGGAAGTGGGACAACATCACTATGGATTTTGTCACGAAGCTTCCTAAGACGTCATCATGGCTATGAACAATTGGGTGATCGTTTTGACCCCGACTCACTAAGTCTGCAATCTTCACACCAATGAGAGAGACCGATCCTTTGGATAAACTTGCAAGATTGTACTTAAAGGAGGTGGTCACGAGGCATGGGATACCTGTCTCAATCATTTGTGATCGTGACCCAAGATTCGCATCAAATTTCTGGAGGTCACTTCAGAATGCTTTGGGTACAAATTTGGATATGAGTACTGCGTACCATCCACAAACAGACGGGCAAAGCGAGAGGACCATTCAAACTCTCGAGGATATGCTGCGTGCTTGTGCGATCGACTTTGGAAAGGGTTGGGTTAACCATTTGCCATTAGTCGAGTTCTCATATAACAATAGCTATCACGCTAGCATCAAGGCCGCACCATTTGAAGCACTTTATTGTCGAAAGTGTCATTCACCTGTTTGTTGGAACGAAATTGGAGAAGCTCAAATACTCGGTCCAGAATTAATTCAAGATACCACTGAGAAAATCATCCAGATCTAGCAAAGGATGCAAGCTGCTCGTGATCGACAAAAGAGTTACGCTGACTTGAAAAGTAACCAATGGATTCCAAGTCAGGGGATTATAAAGTTATGCTGAAGTATCGCCTTGGAAAGGTGTCGTACATTCTGGGCAAAACGGGGGATGTTGAACCCCTAGGTTGTGCGGACACTTTTAAAGGGTGATAAGAAAGGGTTGGAGAAGTTGCTTACAAGCTTGAACTTCCAGAATGAGTTGAGCAGTTGGTCATAATACGCTTTCTTGTAATCTAATCTGAAAAGTTCATGCACGATACGATACCCTTTAGACGTTCTGGTTGGATGGACTTCATTTGATGGTCAGCTTTCATTTTGTTGAGGGAACCTGGTTTAGAAATTAGTTGGCCTGTGAAGTTACAACCGGTCGTGAAGCGAAGTCGGATCACCAATTGGTTAAAGTTCGATGGAACTCCAGAGAGGTCCTGTGTTCACGTCGCGGGAGCGTGAAGGGTCCAATTCAAAAAGAACGTAAACACCCTTTTCACATAATGACCAGACTCAGTCGTCAAGCAGCTGCATCGTACAGCATTAAGGGACAGGCTCGTTTAACGAGGGAAGGGGGGGAAGTCTATAACACCCTGTGTTTTCAAGTCATTGACGACGTCAACAAATCCGCAATGTACTTTTTGTAATGTACGTATTCACTTTAAATCATAAGCGATAGGTTTATTTTAAATCGGTACAACAAAAAAATTAGAGTTCCCATGTAAACGGGCATCAAAAACAATCTAAATGTTTTAACATTCATTCAAGGCGTCTATATAATTATTTTAGTAATATTTTTAAACTTTGTTCATTTTATCTTTATCAGATTACCGTTAGTTGTATCCGTTGTCTCGCGATAAATTGCGTTTAGGCCTCCCGGATCCACCAAAACTTTTCTACGCTTCAACAAATACCCCCACTTTTATACCCAATACATAAAAATTACTCAAATATACCATGTATATCATATATATGCCAGAAATTTATGGCATGTT
The DNA here is from genome assembly GCA_026074375.1 of Tanacetum coccineum. Classification (NCBI taxonomy): domain Eukaryota; kingdom Viridiplantae; phylum Streptophyta; class Magnoliopsida; order Asterales; family Asteraceae; genus Tanacetum; species Tanacetum coccineum. The sequence goes on from BQNB010028020.1 coordinate 16,173, forward strand.
ATACAAAGAAAAATAAGAAAGACTTCCTTTTGGTCAAATACTACACCATACTTCTTTAATGGCACACCATTACCTTTAGATTCCCCTTGACCAAAGAACCATACCATGGCAATTCATAAGACTTACTTTATGTTCCTTTGAACTAGCCATGCTTGTTAATGCATTATACACTTGCACAAGAACACAACACATTTCATATTTAACCACTTACACTAAAAGCAAAAAAACACTCTCTTTTGACTACTAAGAGCTCACGGCTCAAAATTTAATACCCCAAAATCCTAACCCTATCAAATTTTTATAACAACCCATACACTCCTATACAAATCCATTCTAAGGTATTCTAAGGTGATCCCAAGCATTGGCTAACCTTTTCCAAGTGTTAATCAAGAAAAGGAAGCTAGGGTTTTTGTTAAGAAAATAAGGGTTTTCTTAAGTGCAAGCTTGGTTTTTAAGGCTAAAAACAAGGGTTTAGCATTTGGTTTCTCATCTTCATCATACATAATAAGGGGGGGGTCCCTTTGAACTCTTATGTTATTACACTATTCATTTTTATGCATTATTTGATTTTTCTTTATAGCTTAAATCACCATTTAGGATTTTATCATGAAAATGACGGATTTCTACTTCGAAATGATCATAGGATTACCTTTTATATATGTTGTTGTTAAACATACTATCATGTTAAAAAGGATGATAAAATATTGCATCATGTTGTTTTAATGTAAACATGATCATGGGTAAATTAGGGTTTTTAATGGTTTATAATATGTTTCAAGCTAAAGAAATACTTATGACAAGTTAAGGTTAATTATGGACCTATGTTAATGTTGTATGGTTGACTTAAATATAAGGATGGATGATATATAATATATATGAAATATAAGACATATGGTGGTTATAAAATAGTGGAAAAAATATGAAAAACAAAGATATATATGGACTTAACAAACTAGCATAAACATTCTGTCCAAAATTCGACATTTAACATATCCATTTTATATTTTTATATAAAGATAATTCATTTTCTCGTCGATTTCCGAAAAAGGTTAAGAAACCTTGTTAAAAAACGGAATTAATACCGAAATAAGTTACGTTAATAACGAGTTATACGTTAATAAATATGAAGTCTGTATTTAAAAGAATTTTTTCTTATATAAACATTTTTATAAAAACTTTTTAAACAGAAGTGTTGATATTTTTAATAAAATAATAACATTTTTGGATTCCATACAATGATAAGAATCGCAATTTTCAATTAATACGTACGTAGTTCATGTATTTCGCGAGTTTACAGAAAATTAATCACTTTTATAAAATTATTTTTTTATAAAAGTTATTTCATGACAGAAAGTTTATTTTTGTAAACCTCATCATAATATATAGAAATTTTCAAATACCGAGAAACGTCCTCGAAAGAATCGTTAAAAACGAAGCTATAACGAATAAAATACTGTACGTTTAAGGGTTTTACGACAATTCCATTCGATTTAATAATTCATAGGTCTGATAGTGGAAACAGTAATTTTACTGTTCCCAGTAGGGTCCGAATATTCGAAAATGTTCAATTTATGCAATAACTAGTCCTTGATACGAAACAGTGGGCATAAGAAACGCGGATCGGGTTTAAAACGCGAAAGTTCACGCCAGTTTTGCTTAAAACGGTAAATTATAAAGGTTTTAACTTATTAAAAACTAATTTTACCAATATTCCATTAGTTGGTAATTGAGTTTATTGAATGTTATGTGGTTATCAAAGTACTATATTACTAGGGGTTTCTTTAATGAGGAATGTTCGGATGGCGTATCGACGAGTTGTTGGATTTACGGATTTTAAATGTCCTAACTAACGTCGTACGGTCATGTCATGACCTCTTTAATTATGATAGCACCGAACATAGTTGTTATTTTCTATACGGATTTCGTATTCAATGTTATCAATTAAAGTACCCGGGTTAATTTATACGACCTATGGGATAATTTAGGTTGCAATTCGATCTTTTCTAAGTAATGCATTATCTGAGACAATTTAAGATTTTCATAACTCAAAGGTGAGTTCATAGCACCACGTTTTTACATGCTTTTGTTTTTAAAAGTTTGTGGGGTGTCAAAACATGCAATTGCTTTACAATATGGGCACAAGTGGGTTACTGTCTTCCTGTTATGATTTTAAGTGTTGCTAAGTAGCGATAAACCCATATTCTGAGCCCATTATCTTGAAAACTGGTCAATTGCTAGAATTGTGAGCACGCGAATGTTTTATTAATAGATCTATTGGGTTTGACAACCCCTGTTCAGGTGATTAGCTATCCACTAGCTCGTAAGAGAACGATATACCATGTCGAAATTAGGATGTTGCGGTAGTTAGAACATCACCAACGGGCAAAAGGCCATTAATTTGGCATCCACTACTGTCAAGCATCAGTAGCTGTCATGTGCTTCTAGAGCAACGTAATTAAATGTATTTATGAATATCTGCATCTGTTCATTATCATACATTGGGAGATTCTTGTGGTCCTACAATAATATGATTTATCAAACCTATGAATTCACCAACATTATGTTGACGTTTTAATGCATTGTTTTTACAGGGGAATCAATTATAAGCACAAGGTCGATGGCTAACATTGGTTGGTTTTGAGTTGGATGTCATGCATTAAAGATTTTGTCGCATTTCATTTTGTTATCTGTTATGGGATGAAAATCTTTGTATTTTGATCAAGTGAACAAGTTAAGCTTCGGGATTATGTAACAATTACTTTGTTAAATCCAATGTATTGTTTTCAAACGACTTTTGGTTGTTCTATATATATCTTGTGTGATTGATTATGAAAAGTAAACACGCCCCGGAACCCATTTTCCGCTGCGACAATTTGGGGGTGTTTCAATTTGTAAGCTATTTGAAAAGGAAAGGAAGGAAGTAGTTTTTTTTATCTAGTTTTAGTTTTAAGTCTTTTTTAATTATTGTCTTTTAAGTCTTGTAACCTGTTTGGAAGATTAATGAAAGTTGGAAGTTTTTAAGTTAAAAGTTTGAGTTCTATTTTCTCTAACTGTCAAAAGCTTGTCATAAGCCAATTTAAGCTCTTTTAAAACCTTATAAGTAACATGTTTTAAGAAAACTATAAAGTACTTAAGAAAAATTAAAAAAAATTCCACCAAAAAAATATACCACAGCTTATATTTGGATGATAAGCTAGAAAGGGAAGAGCTTATGGACTCTCACTAGCTTGTATTATACAAGCTAAAGCTTGTAGATTGGTGAGTTTGCCCTGTTTTGAGCAAGGGCAGTTGTAAGTTTACTTTTCTATTTTTGCTTAAGTTACTGTAGCAGTGCTTATTTAGTGCTTATTGTGCTTATTTTCTGTCTTTTAGTGCTTATTTATGTTAGTTTATGCTTACTTATGCTTAGTTAATGATTATTTGTCCTTTGTTTAAGTTTTATGTGAATCTGTCCATTTTTAGCTTAATATGCTCATTAGCTTATTTGCTATTTATAGTGCTTATCCTTGCTTGTTTTTGTGCTTATTCTTGTGTGATTTCTACTTATTTTGCTCAATATTTGTTTGCTTGTTAACTGTATTGCCATATCTTTGCTTAAACTTTCTAAAAATCAGTTTTAAAAAGGAATTGATAGTTTAAAGGAGTGTTTGGGTTAACATTCAAAATGGGTCAAAAATGTGTTTGAATTGGGTTGGGGTGCTAAGTTAGATTTAGCTAGTTGAGTTAAGTATATTAAAGCTGTTTTTGAAAGTTGTCATTATTTAAATTTCATCTTTTAGGTCTTGAGTAGTTATAGCTTAAAACTGTGAGCTCTTAGCTCATTTTATCTCCTTGTTTGATTGAGATTTTGAATCTTTTTCCTTTGTGATGTTTTTGTGTCTCTTTGAGTCTTAAAATCAAGTAGAAACCAAAGTCATAAGCCTGCATTTGTTGATTTGCATTTTGTCAAAATCTGTCAAAGAGTTGCTAAGTATAGAAAAAAAAGAATTGGCTTTTTCAATCACTTTTTGTAGCTTATCCTAAAATTCAAAATGCTTTTTGATTGTTTTTATGAGATCTTTGGGGTCTAATCTTGATTTGTTTGAAGGTTAGAAGCCCATAAGGATCTGTTTGCTAGTTTATTTTTAAGCTAGAAAAGTCCTCTTTGGCTTTTTGATTGACAGTTTTTGGCCAATAGCCATTTTGCTTATTAAAGCTTATTTGCTTATTGCATTAGCTTATTTAGGTTTAGTATAGCTTATTAGGTTAGTTTAAGGGAATGTTTCTACGCTTATTTGAGGCGAGTAGTTTTTTCTTAAACTTTTTGAGCTTATTTGCTTCTTAGTTTAAAATTTCTAAGTGTTTAACCCTTTTTAGTTTTTCTGTCTTTTTAGCTTATTGTCATTGCTTATTTTTGATCTCTTGTGCTTATTATATATAGCTAGTCATCTATTTTAGCTTATTTGTCTTTTTTTCATTAGCTTAATAGTCCTTAAAAAAGCCAATTGTTAGGCAATTTAGCTTTAATGTATATTAAGCTTTTTCTGTCGCTTATTTTGTGCTTATTTAGGGCTTATTTGTGGTTTAGAAAAAAAATGGTTTTGTTAAATTTGCTTATTTTTAAGTCCTTTAAAAGTTTGTAAAAAAAATATGAAAAACAAAAACGTATGGGATAGGGGAAGCCCCAGGTGAGCCTAGGCTCGAACCCGGGACCTCAACCCTCTCACCAAACGTTTATAACACACTCACTACCGTTGTGCTACAATAGATCATCCCGGGTAGTGTTTTGCAAAATGTAATACTTACCCTCTTTTTCACCTTTTCTTTTCATAAGCACTTCGAAGCTTATTATGAGCTTTTCCGGGCTTATTGGATAAGCTGTTTCATTAAGCTTATTTTTCCTGCATTCTTCATATAGTTTAGGACTTTTGTGCATTTTTCTAGATTTTTACCATTTAGTTTAGTTTTTTATATTTAATTTTCTTTAAAATCGTTTTTAATTCATAAAAAATTATAAAAAAGTCAAAAAAATATAATTCTTTTTTAGAAAATTTTCTTTTATCATATAGTTCCTAGGAAAAATAGTTTTGCTTCTGTAGGGTTTAAATTGCAAAATTTCATTTTTTTAAAGAACGGGATTCATTCCCGTTCACGTTTTTCGTGTTTTTAAACTCAAATCAACTCCGTTTTCATTCTAGTTTTCTTTAATCTTACTTTCTAGTTAATTAGAGTCTATTAAAAGTGAAAAATTCATTTTAGGTTTATTTTTGGAAATTTAGGGTTTTTAGTCACCGTTTAGGGTTCCCGTTTTGCGTTTTTAGTTAAAGTTTAATTTCCCGTTATTAAAGTTAGGTTTAATTGTCCTTTAATTTGCTCACTTTTAGGATTTTAGAAAACAAATCATCTTTGAACCAATTCAAATCATTGTCCAAACAACAAACGTGGTCTCAATTTCATAAATCTTTGGGAAAACGACCCGGTAGTCACTTACCGGTTAAAACGTGTGGTATTTTTGTAAGCTTTTTGCTCTAAATCTTTGTCCTCAAAGATTTTTAGTAATTTTCTTTTTTACTTATATATTATACGTATATTATAAATTGATTTTCAACCATCAATTTTTGGCGCCGCTGCCGGGGATTTGTGATTAAGATTCTTTCGTTTGAATTTTGTCGATCGTGATTCGGAGAACCTTTTGTTTTCGAAAGTTACGCTTTTAAGTAAATCAAAAATAAAAAAAATAAAAAATATTTAAAAAGTAAAAAATATTTTTCTTTTCTTTTTAGTATAAGTAGAAGATTAAAAACAAAAATACAAAAATATTTGCTCTTCCGGATTTTTCTCGTTAATTTGTGAATATAAAAAAAAAACTATCCAAGTTGGTAAAAGAACACCAACAAATAATACCTTCAACTGAGGTATTATCCATCAATAAGTTCCCGAACCAAAGAATCAAAAAACTTACCTTTTGTGTCACTTGCGAGGTACGGTTCACCTTTGAAAGTTAAACAAACTCAAAGAGGGGTATAAGGCGGGTTGTTCCTAGACCTTCAGCACCAGTACTAGCTGATGTAACTGGTGAAACTGAATCACCATTTACTATTACCTCCCAAAGGGCATGATCAGTGAAAGTAAGGTATTGTTCCATCCTCATGCTCCATAGGTCATACTCCCTAGTTTTGAGTACTAGAAGTTTTAGTGCAGACACTGTTTGGGTAGTTTCTAATTGTGACTCCATCTTTTCTTTGACTAATAGATCTTGAGTAGAGTTAGAGTTCTTCTTATTCAAAGTTTCTCAACAAGCTCTGATACCACTTGTTGATCCTTTTTGAATAGATCTTGCTTAGCTTGTAAGAAGCTTAGTTGTGTTTGTAACACCCCCAAATTGGGTCGTAGCGGAATAAGGGTCCGGGGCGTGTTACTTCTCAGATCAATAACACATAATAATATAAGAACGACCAAAAAGTCATTTAAAACTGATACATTGGATTTAATAAAGTATGTGTTACAAAAGCCCAAAGCTTTACTTGTTTACTTGTTATTATTACAAAGATTTCCAGCCCATAACAGATATACAAAATGTAATGCGACTAAATCTTTAATGCATGACTTCAAAATATAACCACCAATGTATCCTTCGCACCTCGTGCTTAATGACCTCCTGAAAAACATTGCATTTAAAAACGTCAACATAAAGTTGGTGAATTTCATAGGTTTATGTAAATGTATATGCAGGACCGCAAGACTTTCCCAGTGATAATGCAACAGATGCAGACATCACAAAATGCCATTACGTTTGCCTAAGCTCATGACACCGAAGCTCGACATAATTGAATACAATATATAAATATTGCCTACATTGCCCGTGATGATGTTCAACCCATAACATCCAGTATCCGACATGATATACGTTCGTTTCCAGTGATAGCTAGTCACCCAAACGGGGAGGTCAATCCCAAATAGATCTATCTACAATCATTCGCGCTCACTTTCCAGTAATTGACAGTTCATGATTCATGGGCATAGTGGGCTATCGCTACTTAGGCAAAACGTAATCATAATAAAATGTACACTTGCGTCCAATTTGTAAAACATGCATATGTTTCTCACCCCAAAAACTTATAATTTAATAATTGTAAAACATGGGGCTATGAACTCACCTTGAGTGAGTAAACTGATAACAAAATATCCCAAGTAAAAACGCGTCACGCTAACGCCCGAATGCAACCTAGTTAATATAGGTCGAATCAGTATTCAAGTACGTTGTCTAACAACAACTGTATATAATCCTATATAGTTATCATCGTACTATCGTTCGGGCTATCATAATTTAAGAGGTCATGACATGACGTACGAGGAGTTAGGACACTTTAAATCGTAAATCCAACAACTCGTCAATACGTCATCCGAAGAAGCCTCATTATGAAATTCCCTAGTAATATAGCACTTCGATAACTAATAACATATATAATCTATATAGCTATATCACCATCTAATCGTTTACGTGAAATCGTATTTATAAAGTAAAAACGTTTATAATTACGCCTTTAGCAAAAATGACATAACTTTGTCGTTTTAAGCCCGTTTCTCGCGTTTCTTACGCCCACGCTTTCGTATTAGACGTGTGAACATAAATCACATTTTTAAGTTTTGAGATTCTTGTGATAGAATAGTGTTTTACTGTCATAACACTATATAAATAGTACTTTATACTTTATTTAACGTAAAACCGTTTTTTAGCCGTATCATTTTCGTTATAGACTCCGATTTTTAGCGATTCTTTCGAACATGTTCTCGTAATTAAAAGTTTTATCATATTATTGATGTTTACAAAGTATAAGTTTCTGCCATGAATAGTAAATTTTTATAAAATTTGTTTTTTAAAGTATTTAGCGTCGTAAACTCGTAACTAGTGGTAACTTCTTCATTTATAAAATCAGTTTTCGAGTTTCTTAACATTTTGGAATCCTCATGAGATGTACTATCTTTATAAAACATAAAATGGCTGTTAAGAAATTCGGACCAAAACAGAAGGTTTGAGGTTTTGTGATTTAGACATGTTTTAAGCTTGATTTTAGTACCATTTAGATTCAACGCCTTATTACAACTACTTCACAACATTCTTATCTTATGTTTTACATATCTAAAGTCCATTAGGTCATACTTTGCTCATGTGAGTCCAAGATAACAAGTTTAACATGTTATTTACATTATTTTCATTTGCAACTTATTAAGTAAATCATTAAAACCCCAATTTGCACTTATACATGTTAATACTTAACCAACATGTTAAAATACTTATACATCATTTTTAACATAATATTATCATCCATATGACATGTAAATAAGTGTACAAAACAATGATCATATGTAAAAATCTATTTCACATATTTAAAAGTATCCTAGATGGTGATTTAACTAAGTAAAGCATATGAACACATAAAATCTTAAATATGAATAGATTAAGCTTTTGATATAACCTTGTGTGGATGAGTAGAGGTAAGAATAACAATCACACCCTTGTGATTAACAACCTTGGCTTGAAAATATTAGGTGAAAACCCTAATTTCAACCAAAAACCCTAATCTTGCAATATCTTCTTAAAACCCTTTCAAAGCTTAACCAACCCTTCAATTCTTCTTAGAATACCTTAAGTATGATATGTAAACACTAATATGGTGAAAGAAAATCAAACTATGAATTGTGTTTGGAGGGGGTTTTGAGCCGTGGGCTCTAGAGAGAACAAAGGAAGAGATTTGTGATTTCTTTGTAATGAAATGGAAAGTATGAGCTTTTCTATCACAAGTGCACCCTTATTTATACTACTAGGAAGATATTTTAGTGTCTAGTTGATGTATGCAAGGTGGCAAAGCTTCTTGAAGAAGATTGGATGACATGAGAATAAGATAGGCTTATTTAGAGCTTATCTTGGTCTAGTCATGATACAAGTTGCATGTATAAAGATATTTGTGAAGTTCTTGGTCTCATCTTGGCTTATCCTAGTCATATTACACGAAATATATGTATATGTATAAGTTAGATATGTATTTGATCATTTATATAATGTATACTTGTATTATATAAAGTATAATGTAGTATAAACTTAGAAAAATGTATAACTTGTACATTGTAAGTTATGATTTGAATTCCTTCATAATGAATATGTATAAAGTGATAAATACTTGAAGTTTTAAATAAAATAATAAGTAATAGTAACAAATTTTTGGTATTTGATGAAGCGTAGATAAGTTAACGTGCTTCCGGGAAGGCCTAATCGTATTTTATCGCGAAACGTAAACACTTAACGTAACCAATAAAAATAAAATGAACAAAGTTGATAATTATCCTCATAATAATCATATAACACTTGCTTGATGTGAACATTTAATTGTTTAATGCCCGTTTACATTGTATGATCATTTTTAGTTTACGCGATTTAGCTTAACGATTACGATTTAAAAGCAAACGCGTAAAACCCTAAAAATAAATTGTGGATTACATAATGTCGTACAATGACCTAAAACACGAGGTGTTATAGTCTTTCCCCGTTAAATGAGCCTTATACTCAAGGCTTATGACACGGCACTTGATGATGGTGCGGTCTTGGTGAAGAGGTGTGTATATTTCTTCCTGAATTGATCTTCACGTTCCCACGTAAACTCAGGACCCCGCCTAGAGTTCCATCGAACCTTGACAATTGGGATACGGCTTCGCCTCAATTGTTTGTCTTCTCGATCCATGATTTCTACAGACTCTTCAATAAAATGAAGCTTGTCATCTACTTGGAGTCCTTCCAACGGAACAACTAATGGATCGTCAGAATAACATTTCTTCAAGTTGGATACATGAAACGTATTGTGGACCCTGCTCAGCTCTTAAGGAAGATCAAGCTTATAAGCAACGGCTCTAACCTTTTTTAACACCTTGAAAGGTCTGACATATCTGGGGTTTAACTTCCCCCGTTTGCCAAAACGTACAACCCCTTTCCAAGGTGAAACCTTAAGCATAACTTTATCTCCAACTTGAAATTCCATCGGTTTACGCTTTAAGTCAGCGTAGCTCTTTGGTCAATCGTGAGCGGTTTGAATCCTTTGTTTGATCTGGATGATCCTCTTCGTTGTTTCTTGCACTAATTCTGGACCAGTGAGTTGAACTTGTCCAACCTCACCCCAACATACGGGTGAACGACACTTTCGACCATAAAGTGCTTCAAACGGTGCAGCCTTAATGCTAGCATGATAACTGTTATTGTATGAAAACTCGACTAATGGCAAATGTTTAACCTAACCATTTCCAAAGTCAATTACCAAGCACATAGCATATCTTCGAGAGTTGGATGGTTTCTCTCTTCCCCCCGGGCCCCCCCAGCCCTACTTCCTCCCGCCCACGCGGCGCTTTGTCTGTTAGTTTGCGGATGATATGCAGTACTCATATCTAAACTTGTACCCAAAGCCTTCTGAAGTGACCTCTAGAAATTTGATGCAAACCGAGGGTCACGATCACAGATAATTGAGACAGGTATTCCATGCTTCGTGACTACCTCCTTTAGGTACATTCTCGCCAGTTTATCCATAGGATCTGTTTCCCTCATTGGCACAAAAATGGTAGACTTTGTAAGTCGATCAACGATCACCCAAATTAGTGTCATATACCTTGTGACACTTAGAAGCTTTGTGACAAAATCCACGTGATGTTGTCCCACTTCCATTGAGGTATCTCGGGCTGTACTAACAAACCCGATGGTCTCTGATGTTCGGCCTTGACCTTAGCACAGGTCAAACATTTGCTAACATAGGTGGGCCCCGAATGTTGGCTTCATATTTGGCCACCAATATAGTTTCTTCATATCCTTGTACATTTTGTCAGAACCCGGATGAATAGAGTATTTAGACTTGTGGGACTCGTGCATGATCACAGTCCTTAAGTCGCCATAACATGGTAACCAACTCCTGCCATTTAAGCACATAGTTCCATCTGCACGTGGTTCCAACTTTTCCGTTCTAAGTTTCTCCGGCTCTTTTGAATTCTCAACCAATATACCCCTAACATCCAACTTCTTGATGTTCTCTGGCTTTCGTGCTTCAGTCTGAGCTTTTAAGATTTGTTTAGGAAGATCTAAGCCAATAGTCATCACTAAGGCCCGAACTCTTAGTGGTTCTCGTTCCTTCCTGCTCAGAGCATCAGCAACAACATTCGCCTTCCCTGGGTGATAACGAATTTCGCAATCGTAATCACTCAGTAACTCTAACCAGCGACGTTGCCTCATATTTAATTCCTTCTGATCAAGAATGTGTTGTAAACTCTTATGATCGGTGAACACCGTGCACTTGGTTCCGTACATATAGTGCCTCCAAATCTTTAGAGCGAACACTACTGCCCCAAGTTCTAAATCATGAGTTGTATAGTTCTTTTCATGAATTTTTAACTGGCGTAATGCATAAGAAATCACCTTTTCTCTTTGCATCAACACAACGCCTAAACCCTTCTTTGAAGCATCAAAGTATGCGATGAAATCTTCGCTTCCCTCAGGTAAGGCCATGATTGGTGCACTGCATAGCTTCTGCTTTAACAGTTGAAAAGCTGCTTCTTGTTTATCGCCCCAATCAAACTTGACACCTTTCTGGGTTAGTTTAGTCATTGTCTTGGCAATCTTTGAAAACCCTTCGATGAATCTTCTATAATAGCCGGCAAGGCCCAAAAATTGGCGAATCTCTGTTGGTGTTTTAGGAGACGCCCAATCTTTGATATATTCAATCTTGGCATGGTCAACGTGAATACCTCGACAGTCAATCACGTAACTGAGGATTGTAACCTGGAAATCCAGAATTCACAACTTGAGAACTTGGCATACAATTTCTTCCTTTAAGAGCAATTTCAAGATCTGCCTAAGTGTTCTTCATGTTCCTTCTTACTTTTGGAGTAGATCAAAATGTCATCGATGAAGACAATTACAAACTTGTCCAGATACGGTTTACACACCCGGTTCATAAGGTCCATGAACACGGCCGGTGCATTAGTCAAACCAAAAGGCATGACTTGGAATTCATAGTGACCGTATCGAGTCCTGAATGCAGTCTTGGGAATGTCTTCTTCGCGAACCTTCAACTGGTGATACCCTGACCGTCAACGATCTTTGAATAAATACTCGACCCTTGCAGCTGGTCGAATAGGTCATCGATCCTTGGGAGTGGGTAACGGTTCTTCACTGTCAGTTTGTTCAATTCCCTGTAATGGGAGAAATGCACAACCGAAAGACCATCTTTCTTCTTTACAAACCAAAACCAGAGCTCCCTAGGGTGTAGGAACTTGACTATGAAGCCTTGTCTCGTAAGTATTCCTCAGTTTGCTCTGCTAGTTCCTTCATTTCGGACGGTGCTAATCTATATGGTGCCCGTGCTACAGGTGTAGCACCCGGTACCAAATCGATTCGAAACTCCACTTGTCGAGTGGGGTGGTATACACGGCAAGGTCCTTTAAGGAAAGACTTCCATAGACATTCTTGAACAACTAGCACATCTTCAAGTCGTTTCCCCTTTGACTTGTCTTCGTCTTTGGTTGCGGTGATATTTGCTAAGAATACGTGACATCCCTTCGTTAAATACTCTTGAGCCTTAGTACACGAGATGATGTTTAATCGGGTCCCGTGTTCATTGCTGCTTCCATCACCTCGAACGATTAAAATTTCATCTCCAAAAGGAATACACACGATCTTTTCCGCACAGACAATAACAGCATGGTACTTTGCCAACCAATCCATACCAATTATTACGTCAAAACTACCTAGTTCTACGGGCATTAGGTCTATGTTGAAAGGATGATTTAAGAAGTTTAACGTACAACCTCGAATAATAGTGTTTAACCCAACAATTCGCCCGTCGGCTAGTTCGACATTATAATCATGATCTAATGCAGTTGGAGTGATAACAATTCGAGAGCTAAATGCAGTAGATACAAAACTCCTATCGGCACCCGTATCAAATAAAATAGATGCATATCGGTTGTTTAGGAGAAACGTACCCGTGACGATATTGTTGTCCGGGTTTGCCCCTGCATTGCCCACGGCATACACCTTTGCCTGAGCCTTGGCATTTCCAACCTGATTACCCCGGTTGTTGTTGTTCTTTAATTTTGGGCAATCCTTCTTGAAATGCCCTTGAGCACCACATTCAAAGCAACCCCTCTGATTAGCCCCAGTGTTGACATTTAGGGGATTCCTGCAGTCACGAGATAAATGACCAAATCGGTTGCACTTGTGGCATTTGGGAGCACAAGGACCATCATGGTGATAGTTACATTTGGAACACAGAGGTCTAGGCCCTCCGTATGGTCTCCTGTCACCATTTCCTGTGGCATAAGCTCTTCTAGTGTTTTGTCTCTTATTTGGTTGCTGATTCTGGTTGTTCCTGGCGGTGTCATCAGACTTTCTTTTGTTGTCAGCCTGACGTTCAGCCCAAGTGTTGATCTTCTTGTCCATGAGTTCAGTGGCGAACTCAATGGCATCCTGCATAGTTTTTTGGCTTAGTTACCATCACACTGCCATGGATCGTGTCGGGCAAGCCACCGACATATTTCTCAACTTAGTCTATTTCTTCCGGAAACATCCGATCACACATTAGTGCCAGTTCTTGGAAACGTTGGCTATAGGTTACCACATCGTTACCCTTTACCTTCAAATTCCACATTTTGAACTCTAGTTTCTTAATTTCGCCCTTTGGGCAGTATTTGTCTGTCATCATCTTTTTTAGTGTCCTCTATGGCATTGCATGGGAAGCTTCAAGAGTAGTGGTCTTAACATGGGAGTTCCACCATGTAAGAGCATTTCCTTGCAGGGTACATATAGCAAATTTAACCTGGCATGCTACTATACAGTTGCTTATGCTGTAGACAGACTCCATCTTTTCAAACCACTGAGTAAGTCCAACAACTCCCCCAGTGCCCTTGAAGTTCAAGGGTTGGCATTTTAGGAAGTCCAGGTAGGTGCATTCACGAGCAACTTGCACAGGCCTTCTGGCACCCGTTCCTGAAGTATGGCCATCATCGCCATTCCTAGTTGCATCATGTGCTGCTAGTGCAGCAGTAACGCCTTTGTTAATCATTGCCAGAATTTGGGAGTTAGTGACAGATGTAGTGGTATGAGTATCTGTGACTGGTGTTGGTGTTGCATCTGGGTTTAACCTCGTGGTCTTTCTCTTTGGTGCCATTTTCTTTAAATCACAAGAAAACATAATACCCGTTAGATTTCATAAAATCATAACTATGACATAACATATACACATTAAATAAAAACGAGATCACATCACATAGTGAAATGTACAACTGTTATTGAAATTAATCGTGGTATAACCAAATCGATATTCATTTATAATAAATTCGATTTCATAGATAATGTAATCCATCCATTTCATATATAACTTAGAAAAACACACATGTTCGGTTCAGATACAAGATGAATACTATACTTAGGTTACAAGACAAAAGAAACAACCTAAAGCCATACTAGCCGGGATATACCCGTAACACTTAGTATGATGTAAAAGGTAGATAATACTTGAACAAAAGACCTATACTGGGTAGCTAAACAAAACAAAAGATCTATACAGTCTGCTAGCTGAGAATAACCCATAATACTTAACAGACTGCATAGCATAGCTACAACATAACCAAATCTAGGAACTGCTACCAGCCTTTCCTGGTGCATCAGGCTGTGACGGACCTTCTGCGGGTCCATGCTGCCTCTAAAACTCGACCATCTGTGTCTGTAGTCCTTTTAGCAACCTCAATGTATTAGTCAACTGAACCTGTCTCTTGTGGTCTGATGCTAATAACTCTGAAATCACCCTCTGTCTCCTGTGATCTGCTGACTGTAACTCTGAAATCAATGCACTCTGCACCACTACCGTAGTACGTAATAACATAACATTTGAACGTGTATAGTCGCTAGCATCCATGGATAGTCCCCAAGCCTCATGAGCCATCTTAGCCTCTCTCTCTATCATTACTGCTAAACGATGATGAACAAGCCTATCCCTATACAACAAGTTGACTCAGCCTCTCAGTTGAGACCGGTCATCTTGAGCATCCTCCATAATACCATACATGCTGGTAGTCTCCTCCTTAACAATGGTAGCAAGATCAGTAACCCTCAAATTGACCCCTTCTAGGGTGGTTGGTGCAATCTCATCGATGGTTCCTACCAGATCATCCCATGTATCCGTAATGTCATAGTCTAACTCCCTAGACGTTGAACATCTAGGAGGGACATCAACCATATCAACAAATCCGTAAAGGTCCCCCTTGCTATGGAATAAGGGTCATCCCTCACTATGGCAGGTCTATCCTGCCTAGCAGTACCGGCTGCTGAACTCTCCTCGACCTCATGACTAGGGGTGGGAGAAGCAAAACGCACCCTCTTCTGAAGCGGTAAACAACTCTCGGGAATCTCAATATGAGTAGGGCTATTGGGTGGTGGTGATGGTATAGGTAATGGTGGTGATGGTATATGTGGTAATGGAGATGATAATGGAGTAAGTAGTGATGGTGGTGGGGTGGTTAAGGCAAGAAGTCTCTCGACCTCTTCCCTAGGAGGAAGTGATATGGATGGCTCATCCCGGATAGATATCCTGGCGGTCATACGGTATACAGGTGGAACAGAGTCTGCCAGAGCTGGGTGCTCCTCCTCCTCGTCCTCATCCTCATCATTATCATCATCCCTATCAGCAGGGTAGTCAGCTGGATCCTCCTCAGGATCCTCATTGTCCTCCTCCTCGGGAATGTATCCTGGTGACTCAGCAGTAGGTGAGGTAGCAGCATGCAATGGCTGTTCCTCGGCTAGAAAGACATCATCCTCGGGTGGTATATACTCCGGGTACACCGGCTCCGGTACATAAGGTAAATAAACGGGTGAGGGTGGTGCCTGCTCTGGCTCCTCCGGGCCAGGCACGTAGTCTGGTGATGGTGGTCCCTCAGGGCCAGGTATGTAGTCAGGCGACGGTGGAACCTCAGGGCCAGGTATGTAGTCTGGCGATGGTGGAACCTCATAAGCAGCCATTATGTAAGCATATGGGTCCTCTGGCATAATAGGTGGTCCATCGACTCCTGGTGAACCGATGTCTGAATCGTCCTCGGATACTGATGTGTATGTAACTGTAGAATGCTCAGAATCTGACATGATAATATCTGAAATCAAAATTAGCTTATATAAGTATGCTAATATAAACTCTTATTAGGTAATAAAACATTTTATATTAAAAACATTATCAATTATGAATATCAATCATGCATGCATCTAGCCTAACCGACTAATGCACAATTAGTGTATGTATGTCCCGTAAAAACCCCTTTGTATGAATGCAATGTTTGAAAATGGTTATAGTCCAGCAAAAACATTTGACCTGGTTCTCTATAACCTTGGCTCTGATACCAATCTGTAACACCCCCAAATTGGTCGCAACTGGAATAAGGGCCGGCGTGTTACTCTCAATCAACACACAAGATAATATAAGAACGACCAAAAAGTCGTTTAAAACTGATACATTGGATTTAATAAAGTATGTGTTACAAAAGCCCGAAGCTTTACTATGTTTACATATGTTAAATTATATACAAAGATTACCACCCAAAAACCGATACACAAAATGTAATGCAAACCAAATCATTACATGCATGCCTTTCATACAAATAACCACCATGTATCCTTCGTACCTCGTGCTTAATGACCTGAAAAACATTGCATTTAAAAACGTCAACATAAAGTTGGTGAATTTCATAGGTTTATGTAAATGTATATGCAGGACCGCAAGACTTTCCCAGTGATAATGCAACAGATGCAGACATCACAAAATGTAATTACGTTTACCTAAGCTCATGACACCGAAGCTCGACATAATTGAATACAATATATAAATATTGCCTACACTGCCCGAGAAGATGTTCAAACCCTAACATCCAGTATCTACATGTTAACGTTTGTTCCATGATAGCTAGACACCCGAACGGGGAGTCAATCCCAAATAGATAGAATCCTATAATCAATCGCGCTCACATTCTAGATAATAGACAGTTCATGATTCATGGCAAGTGGGTTAACGCTACTTAGGCAAAACGTAATCATATAAAATGTACACTTGCATCCAATTGTAAAAACATGGCATATGTTTCTTACCGCCAAAAACTATGTATTCTAATAATTGTAAAACTGGGGCTATGAACTCACCTTTGATGAGTAAATTGATAAACAAAATAACCCAAGTAAAAACGCGTCACCTAACGCTCGGAATGCAACCTAGTTAATATAGGTTAATCAAGGTTTCAAGTATGTTGTCTAACAATAACTGTATATAATCCTATATAGTTATCATCGTACTATCGTTCGGGCTATCATAATTTAAAAGGTCATGACATGACGTACGAGGAGTTAGGACACTTTAAATCGTAAATCCAACAACTCGTCAATACGCCATCCGAAGAAGCCTCATTATGAAATTCCCTAGTAATATAGCACTTCGATAACTAATAACATATATATTCTATATAGCTATATCACCATCTATTTGTTTAAGGGAAATCGTAATTATAAAGTAAAAACGTTTATAATTACGCCTTTAGTAAAAATGACATAACTTTGTCGTTTTAAGCCCGTTTCTCGCGTTTCTTACGCCCACGCTTTCGTATTAAGATGAGTGATCATAAAATCATATTTTTAGGTTTTTGAGATTCTGTGATGAATAGTGTTTTTACTGTTCATAACAGCTATATAATCGTTTTTATACTTTTAATTAACGTAAAACCCGTTTTTGTCGTATCTTATTCGTTATAGCTCCGTTTTTAGCGATTCTTTCGAACACGTTCTCGTAATTGAAAGTTTTATCATATTATTGATGTTTATAAAGTATAAGTTTCTGCCATGAATAGTAACTTTTTATAAAATTTGTTTTATAAAGGTATTTAGCGTCGTAAACTCGTAATTAGCGTATCTTCTTCGTTATTAATCGGATTTTCGAGTTTCTTATCATTTTGGAATCCTCATGAGATGTACTATCTTTATAAAACATAATATGGGTGCTTCCAAAATCGAACCAAAACAGAAAGTTTGAGGCTTTGTGATTTAGACATGTTTTAAGCTTGATTTTAGTACCATTTAGATTCAACACCTTATTACAACTACTTCACAACATTTCTATCTTATGTTTCACATATCTAAAATCCATTAGGTCATACTTTGCTCAAGAATATCCAAGATAACAAGTTTAACATGTTATTTACATCATTTTCATTTGCAACTTATTAAGTAAATCATTAAAACCCTAATTTGCACTTATACATGTTAATACTTAACCAACATGTTAAAACACTTATACATTCCTTTTAACATAATATTATCATCCATATGACATGTAAATAAGTGTACAAAACAATGATCATAAGTAAAAATACATTTTACATATTCAAAAGTACCCTAAATGGTGATTTAGCTAAATATAACCTATGAACACATAAAATCTTAGTTATGAAATGATTAAGCCTTATATATAACCTTGCTTGGATGAGTAGAGAAGAGAATAACAATCACACCCTTGTGATTAACACTCTTGGCTTGAAAGTATAGGATGAAAACCCTAATTTTCCCAAGAAACCCTAATCTTGCAATATCTTGTTAAAACCCTTTCAAAGCTTAACCAACCCTTCAATTCTTCTTAGAATACCTTAAGTATGATATGCAAACACTAATATGGTGAAAGAAAATCAAAGTATGGATTATGTATTATAGGGGTTTTAAGCCGTGAGCTTCAAAGAGAGACAAGGAATGTTTTTGTGATTTTTGGTTAAGTATCTATGAAAGAAAGAGTGCATGCATGCTATTTATAGTGAAAATATCTAACTAACCTAACCATGGTTACTTTCTAACCCTTGCACAAGGTTAATTTGCCAAGTGGTTCATGGTGTAAGAGTTGGTTCCCTATGATCTTTCTTAAGCTAGATATTTTGAGCAAGTTGAAAATTCTTGGTCCTATCTTGAAAATCCGGCCACATAGGATCCCATGTGATGTTATATTGATTATTTTGGGTAATAGGTATAATCGTGGGTATTCATTTAAGCGTAGTTAGGTTTTGGTGCTTCCGGGAATGCCGAAACGCGTTTTATCGCGAAACGTAAGCATTTTACGTAGCCAATAAAAATAAGATGAACAAAGTTATTAATTATCCTTATAATAATCATATAACACTTGCTTGATGTAAACATTTAATTGTTTAATGCCCGTTTACATTGAATGATCATTTTTAGAGGTGTTATACGTTTTTTGCAATGAACAGAATGAGGAGTGAGTGACTTAGTATCCATTCAATTATTGAATGTGTTTGTCTTCATGGTTTAAGATTCATAACAAAAAGTGAAAGAAAAAGTGTTTTTATAAACTTGAAGTTGTTAATCCAAATCTCAATTGTTTAAGTGGACTAAGCCATAGGCTTCGGCCGTTTTCTGCAATGAACAGAATGAGGAGTGAGTGTCTTAGTGTCCATTCAGTTGTGGGTTTGTGATTACATGCTTCTATGTTATCTTTATAAAGAATGTTTTTGACAATTTTCTGGAAAAAGTTCTCAAAATCTGTTATTGTGGAAAAATGATACTCTTTTACAAAACAATTTTAAGAAGTTGATTGATTTCTCTTTAATTTTTCATAAAAGAGTATTGCTTTAAATCAAAAGAGAAATCATCATCTTTCTTGAAAGAGTATCATGTCAAAAATAATTTCTGGTGAGGATATTCTAAAAATAGAAAGAGAGAGTTAAATCCATAAGCGAAAAAGCAAATCAAAGTGTGTTTACGACAAAGAATGCCAGAACTACACAAAAATTGTAATCAAAAGAATAAAGCGGTGGCATGTGCTAGAAAAAGCAATAACAAGCACATGGGAAACAAACTAATCAAACATATGTTCAAAAAGAATTGCTAGAACATATAAAACAGACAGAGTGGAAAAAGAAAAAAATGTCAAATGAATTGTGCGTTATCTAACATCTCAATTGTAATCATTCAGTAATCATCATGGCACAACAACAACATGCAGCTGATGTTCATCCAGATGAACTGTGCCCTCCGAACAAGAGATATGATCTTATGGATGCTAACAAGAAAGTTGATCTTGAGCATGTGCAATGTCCACCAGAAAGCAAAATTCTGACGAATATCATCAAGAATCATCCATTACGATTCAGCATTGCAGCTTCTTCATCCGTTCCATGGATTTATATGGCACAGTTCTGGCATACTTTGAAGGAAGACGGATCAAAGTATCGGCTCAAGTTTATGCTGGACAAGAAAGAACTCACTCTTACACTAGATGACTTCCAAACAAAACTTTACTCTCCACAAGCAACTAAAAAAACAGCCAGCCTAACGAATCATAAATGCATTTGTGCCACCACCATCATTTTTTTACATGGTTCCATTCTACAAGCAAGTATTGGGATTTACAATGGAGTTAAAGACACAATCGAATTTCAAGACTACTGGTCTTCTGCAGCCATGGCAAACGTTATGCAAAATATTCTCCAAATGCTTAACAACACGTGTCACTGGATGGGACCAACCGCCGTTGCAGATAATGCAAATGTTGTATTGCTTTGTCAACAACATTCATGTGGATTATGCGGAGTTACTATGGGAAGGACTTTACTATTCGCTTCATCATCCAACATCTTCGATTCCGTATCCAAGATTTACAAAGATCATTGTCAGTCACTACATGACTATCTTTCCTGACATCTCAAGACGTGTTCAAGACATAACCACATTTTGCAAGAGTGATGATATCATGAAAATATTTTTAAACATCAGGAAGTACACAAAAACAAAGTAGGATATGAAGATACCAGATGATGATCACATGATAAATGAAGCAATGGAGCATTAATCGGATGTATACGGCAGGTGTTTGTGGGATAGATCTCCTCTGACTTCAGTCATACCGACTGAGTCACCACGGAAACCCTAGGAACAACTAGCTCCTCTATGTCACCTAAAAACCCTGGTAAGGGAAGTCGGCAGGTCAAGTGCTTCAGATGATCAACTGTTATCGTCTTCCATCTTCCTGAAAGGAGAATTCCACACGTCTAAATCACTCAAGCTCCAGTGCACTGTCGACAAAGCAATGAAGATGATTTTACAAGATACATATACAACTAATACTTGCTGAGCATAAAAGTCGTTAGGAGGTCAGGAAGCAAGGAGAGAATTTGGCAATGGTTTGATAAGCACTTGGCATCTGAAGAAATGAAAAGTGGTGGATGAACAAAAGAATATTGTTAATGATAGTTCAAACCCTAGGAACGATGAATCAAATATTCCCGGCACTAGGATAGAGCCCCGGAATGATAACGAAAGTCCGGAGGTGGAGATTGCTAAGGAAAAGGAGGTGGAGATTACTTAGGAAAAGGAGGTGGAGATTACTAACATTATTATACCAGTGAATGTAACTGATGAAGATGAAGAAATAACTAATGAGGTGTATGAATTAAAGAGAAGGGAGATAGGGAAATATGTAGAGGAGACTAGGAATTCACCAATCCCCACACCAATAAGATCTCTTAAGATTCATACTAATCACGTATCTTCGGATACTGAGAAACTCAAGGAATTGACGGATAATCCTCATACTACATCATCATCAAGTTCACCTCACAAGAAGTTAGCTAAAACAAACCGCCTTCTATCATTGTTCAAGACAAAACCTACTCGCTTCAAACGCTACAAGAGCTTCTTTCACGAGTTACAAGGACGTTATGGTTATTTGTTTGCACATTTACGGGCGAGGTTCATGCCAAGAAAGTCATTCGATACACTTGCTGATAATCTTCATGATGTTATGGTTGAGACATTACCTGCTATGGTTGATAAACACATTAAGGAGCAAGTTATGAAGCAAGTTCCTGAATAAGTTCAGAATCAAGTTCTAGTGTATGTTGCGGAAGGGTTGATTCTGGAGAGGAAAAAGACTAAAGAAGAGATGAAAAGATTGATTGCTAAAGCTATTTTGCATGAACGTGGAAATATTCAGGCTTAAATCTCGACACAAATTGAGAATGCAATTGCCAATGTCATTCCTTCTCAAGTTGATGCATCCGTACGCAATTATATGTCTGGACATATTCTTCATGTTCATCCGGCTCAATCACAAACATCCTTTGTTCCAGAACAACAATATCAACTGTATCTTGCTATGAAAGCTAATCCTCAATTGCAACAACAAGACATAGCAATATGGTTGGCTCTCCAAATGAAGTTTGAAAGAAATACGGTACTACAAACTGCATGTAGAACTCCTGTTGTTCGCCCAAGAGATTAGGACGATCCTCATGATGATGCTCATCCTGAGGGGGAGAATAGTGCAAAGCGGCAGAAGACCTCAGAGTATGAAGCTTATGTATCTGGAGAGTCATCATCTGGATAAGTTTTTCAAGAGGAACAAGCTCCATCAACTTCAGGTAATCAAGAGCAAGATGATGATTTTGATTTTTAGACTGACTCTTATGTTACAGACGATGATGAAATTCCAACGAAGCAAGTATCACAAGACATTATGGAAGAAGTCTCGCTAACCAAGTGGATGGAAGCTAACTGAGAAAGATGCTGAATGAGATGTTAGACATGGGATGTACTTTTCGGAGATGAGCATGCAGATATCACATGATCAGATGAAGAATTTCTTGAAGAGTGACATTGTCTGGGAGAGTAGAAAAGAAATTCTTGTCTCTTCATATCCATGAAAGACCACACCATTGGTTCATAGCTGCCAAAAAGATCCTGAAGCTCCAGCATTATCTCTGATTCATCAAGACCTTTTATATTTGAAGAAAGGAAATTCTGGACCCGACAAGATAGTTTTGTTACTTCACAAGTTTCTAGCAATTATCTTCAACGATTATGAAAACGAAGACTAACTTTCCCAGGATGGGTGAATAAGTGTGTAAAGAAATTCAATCCTTATGGCTCTGATATGGTTGTTGAACTTTGGAAAGAATCCTCATGCGAAGATCATTTTACATAAGAAACAAAAATGATCTTGAAATAAACCCAAAGGAAGAGATTTATTCAAACTCAAAAATCATTCAATTTATCAAACATATTAGGAATTTGGTCATGAACACAAGTTTATCACAGAGATTGTTGCAAGAAGAGCTAATGGTTGCATCGTATCAATTACTGAGCCTGATTATAAGAATCTTAACAAGAATGATATTGAGGACATATACTTGTTAATTATGAATGGCAAGGTACCAGATTATGCAGATACAGGGTTGCTATGGTCTTTATCAGTCTTTATTAGAAGTTTAGTGATATGGGAAAGAGTGCATGACTTCCAACTTGGAGTTGAAAGCTATCAACAGAAGGTTAATCTCACTGCACCAACAATAACTTTCCCAAGAATTAAAGAGCATGATATGTTCTCTATCATCTATGAGCCTGTGCATGGAATTATTTACAAGAATAGTAAGAAAGAGAAACTGGTGATGAGACATACAGAAATCCATAAGTTTTGTGATGCAACGTTAAATAGAGTATTAGAAGGTCTGAAGAGCTATAATAATGACGTCAAGTATGGATATGTTCAAAAAGATCTCACCAAAGATGAAACAAAATACTTAAAGTTGTTTGAAGAAGAGATTGAAGAAAGATTAAAGCATCGAAGGCAGATGAGAATATGAGAGATGTATGTGAATGGAAGACCACTTGGATTAAGAAGAGAACGCGTTGAATAATCGACCCTTAGGGGGAGATTGTTAGGATCATTAAAAGTGTCGATTATGTGATTTTGTATTATTTAAGTCATTAGTGTTTCTTTTGTTAATGTCAAAGTAGTTTGTAATAAGGTATATTATGCTAAAAGAATGTAATAGCATAATTACCAAAGTCTAAGGACTAGATGTGTCAAGTTAGGAAAATAAGGAAGGGAAGGAGGCTTCCCTCATCTATAAATACCCCTTTAATCTTTATTAAAGGGTGATGCATTTTGTAACAAACTCTTTCATTTCCCTCTATTTTATCATTTGAATTTCAAAGATTTGTCCCTCTCTACTATTCTCTCTATGCATTCAAGTTTGATATGATTGATTCAAGATTCATGTGACCTAACACAAATTCCCCCACACTTGAGATAAGGAATACACCACAAAAAATATGAACATGAAGCAGGCCTTCTTCAATGCTTCATGAATGGTGCCAACACTCTAAAGAAAAGCACGAAGCAAACTATTGAAAAATCAACCAATTCATATCCGTGCAATTGCAACTAACAATAGGACTTTCGACAGGGGTTAAGGCTTAGGCTAAAGGTTATTATATTTTTTTTGATTTTTTTAATTTTTTTGGATGAGAAATTTGAATAGATGGCTCAGCGGTTAAAATTAGGGGTATCTCTGCACTAAAGCTGGGTGCGACAAAAGGGTTTATTTGGGTGTTAGCAAATCATTGTAATTAGCTAAAAGAATAATTAATATGTTAAATGGATGGGCTAATTTGGGTTAAATCCTAAGTTTGCCTCTTTATCACATAAAAATACCTATATCACGAACATGATCTCACTGCGGTCTCGTAATGATTTCAAGCACAAGTTCTAGAATCAATAAATCACCGCTCACACTCATACAATTTTTAATCCGATACCAATGCTCCAGAAAAGGCGACAAAACTACAAACTAACACACCCGTACGATGGATGAGACATTGCAGCTGCATTCATAAACCTTAACTCGAGGAGAGATAGCTAAAGGCTAAAAATAATCTTCATAAGATTTAAATAGGCGAACCTTACATTTTTTTGGTGCATGGTTATAAATGCGCTTAGTAATGTCATCGATTCCGAGGTCGATCTGCTTTATCAATCGGGACACATCTCTGATTTTAAAACTTTATTTATTTATTATTATTATTACTACGTTTTATTCTAATATATTAACCTAAGTGGCAAAAAATTTAAAAACAAGAATAGACTTTTAGATTACTGAGGGCGAACAAAAGTTTATACTTTAATGAGTCTAATTTTTCAGATTTATTTTCTCCCCACACTTAAGTTGAGCATTATGCATAATCAGAAAATAACTTAAAAGTAGGACAAGCAGGAAAAATAAATATAAGAGAAACGAAACTTCCCGGGGCTCATAAGTGCTTGGTTGAATTCTGAAAGATACGGTGCTAAACGAAACGCCAAGCATGTGTATTCTACCACATGTAATATACTAATCCAAATATATCGGCTCCCAAGTGATAAGCATCACCACCAATCCAAGCTCCACTTATTTATTTAATCTGCAAACAAAACTACGAAAACCGTAAAATACAAAAGCGCACTTTCCTAGGCACCACGATTGCATTTAGTGTATGCAACAAGCCTTTAAACCCCTCGGTGGCCCGAGTGGACGAGTTATAATCTCATGAGGGTTTCCAGCAAACACACCCACAAAGTTCAAAACCATATATATTTTTAGATTTCTTTTTTTTTAACATTAAATTTTTTGTTTATATACATTTTAGTAAAACAAGCATACACAAAACATTATTAATTGAAAAATAACACAGAAAGGAAAATATAATTACTAATATGCAAACATTCAAAACATATATATAAATAATAAAAAAATAATGGCGAAAAAAAAAATTGTATTTCTTTTTTTTTGTATTTTTTTTGTTTTAATACAAACACAAATATCAAACACATAATTATTATTTAAGGTTTAAAACAATAATTTACAAAATTTCTATTATTATTATTTTTTAATTTTTTTATATATTTTTTTAATTTTTATTTATAATTTTTTTTCAGAACAAAAGTGCGTCGCACCTGAAAGAAAGTGCAGCGTACTTATACCCTAATTATTTTATAATTTTTCAAATATTCATAAGATGAGCGCGACAAAAGTTTTAAAAAGTGCGCCACACACAAACATATGTGCGGCGGTTTCATTATGACAGAAAACACATTATTTTTACTTTTTTAGAATATTTTTTTATTAGTTAAGAATCACATCCACAAACACAGGAAAACACATAAGCAGACAAACACAATCACACAGGTTAAACAAAAGAAAATACGAATCTATTTTTTAAAGATTTTATAGTTTTAACATTTTTATGCCTCTTTTTTTTAACGCAGGCAAACATACACAAACAGGCAAACATGTAAAAAACAAACAAACAAACAGATAACAAATATTTACAGAAGATAAGACAGAAATAAAAATGCACGTGATTTATTTTTATACAAAATCAATATTTTTGGATGTTGAGCAAACACGACGCACTTAATAACAAGTGCAGCGTACTATGAGTTTCGGCAACAAATTTTTAGAGTTTTAATAGATGCACACAAGAAAAACTAAAAAAAAAACATGATTTTTATTATATAAACAAGATCATGCTAAAAGCAAAAAGAAAGTAAAAATAACATAGAAAAAAAATATTTTTGGTTTTTTTTGAATGGCAACTAAATATTCACAAAATTACAAGGCGTATAATTAGATAAAATGGAATTTCAAATGATCACATACCCGAGACTAGCAAGTTGGGGGTTTGTTTGGGTTTGAGTTTTTAAATCAAATTCTTTTTGTGAAAATTTTTGTAGAAAGTGCGGCGCACTTGGTGTAAGTCCGGCGCACTTTCTGGGTTTTCAGGAAAATCGGCGCACAACATGAATGTGCGGCGCACTTCCTGGAGAAAAACAATTATTTTGGTTTCCGTTTGCCAGAAAACTGTACGACAAGTTTATAAATATTTAGATTTCAAGGGATTTAGAACACGAAACACATGTAAGATGCACAAGATAAAACAAAAGATCTGTAAACACAACTAATCAAATCTCGGGGCAATGGCTATCCAAAACTTGATGTGTGTTTTTACAGCTTTTAATTTTATATAACTAGAAATACGATTTTGAGTAAAATAAACAACATTTGGGGCAAGTAACACTATTCGAGTGTAATATAGTTATTGGGTAGTCTAGGTACGTTCAAGGGATTTGTTGCTATTTAAGCAGATTGTTTATCAAGTAACAAAGCTAATTGATTGTCCGGGTAAAATAGCCTAAACGTGTGTATAAAGCAAGCAAATAACAAGACATGATCTAACATAACATAATAGATAGAGATAGAGCAAGACTTTATATAAACAATGCTACCCGTCATATTTGATGTGTAATCATATTATCATGCATTATATACCAATGATAACATAGATCCTTTTCGTCCTTTTATACTACATCATCACTAGTGCATTAAGAGTGGGTTTTTTATCTAATAGGCATACATATGAATTCACTCCCATCCTGGTTCGGTCAACATAAGAAGGTCTTAAAACCTTTCATATCTTACTTGTTTTGGTTAATCAATTTACCAATGAGAACAACGGGTAAAGGCAGGTAAGATTATATCGAAGATATACTACCCCATACTAAAATTAAACATTGTCCTTAATGTTTCCTAGCCTAAGACATAAAAACACCATACTAGAACTGATGTTGAATTTTTATACGCAAAATAATATATAATATAATATATTCCAAAAGAGCAATTAAGAACTTTCCTAAAGTCTCCCTTAAGAAAAGCTCACTCTAAAAGATTTATATAATATATAATACGAATATTTAACCGGGAAGAATGATCACCCGGGTCGTTTACCCAATGACTTGCGAAATTGAAACCTCGTTTTAGCTCGGATTATGATTTGAATAAGAGAAATGATATTTTTTTAGTATCTATGACTACTAAATAAAAGCAACAATTAAAATGAACAATTAAAAGCAATTAAACACTTAAGCAATTAACGGGAAACAAATAAAACGCGACAATTAAGCAAATACACTAAAATTAACCCCTAAAAATGCAAACTAAATTTCTAAACCTAAAATAGGACAAAAGAAAATTTTAAGAAAAAGAAAAATATTTTTTTGATTATTTTTGAATTTATTATGATTTAAAAACTAATTAAATCTAATTAAATCCTAACAAATAGCAAATTAAGTTCTAAAAATTGAGAAAAATGATTTTTAAGCTTATAAAAGTCTAAAATAACATAAAAACTCAGAAAACTATTTTAAACTATTTTTAAAATTAAAATCCTGTTGGATATTAGAAAAAGACTCGGTCACCCCGTGTATTTTACTGTTTATCATAGCTCGTAGTTTAATAGTTTATAGTATGTTTTTCGGTTTTAAGTCGGGTACTAATACCCGGTATATTGTAAGTGCTATATATATAGTCTCTTCCAACTTTGGAAGAAACAAGCTAGTCATAATTCATTTTACAAAAGAAAACACTTTCTCACTCTAGACATTCTCTCTCTAGTGTTTCTCTCTCTAAAAACTAGCCCGATCCAAGAATCGAACCCGTATTATGATATAGGATATACCACAATTGGTATCAGAGCTTATGGGATGATTAGATCGTGTGTATGTGCGAATTTTTGCTTGATTTAGCTCGAAAAGTGTGCCATAGAAAGTTTTAGCTCGTTTTTAAAGATCTCCGAATTTTGTTGTTTGTAATGATGAAGTTTGGGTGTTTCTAGTTGCTATTACCTTGTGGTATTGTGTTGTGCAAACGAAATCAAGCAAAATCGTTCAAAAGGGTGATTTATAGGTGATTTTGTGTGAAAAACGTCGTTGTTCTTCGTGGAGAGTTGCCAGAATTTCTTCACGGCGGTTTGGTGAAAAATAGTATTTTATTGAGTAGGTTACCAACCCTCTGACACACGGCGGGTTGCTTAAGTGGCGAGTTGCTCAAGCGGCGAGTTGTTACTAAGCAGCGGTTTGCTTACCGGCGGTTTGAACAGGCGGCGAGTTGCTCAAAGAGGCGAGTTGTTAATACGCAGCGGTTTGCTTAACAGCGGTTTGAACAGGTTATCAGCGGGTTGAATATTTTAAATAACTAATTCCTTAAGGAAACTCTGGCGGTTTGAAAACTCTACGGCGGTTTGATCAAAATATTCTTCGCGGCGGGTTGATTAACTCTTCGCGGCGGGTTGCTTGGCAGCGAGTTGTGTTCGGCGAGTTGCCTTAAAATTCCACCGGCGGGTTGCTTACTTCTTTGCAGCGGTTTGATAGCCTTTGGCGGCGAGTTGAGCTTCTGTCTTCAAAATTTGAAATACTTCAAACTCGGGATTCAATATCACTAAAACAAAACACGAATACATTAACCTCACCACTTTTAACGTACACTCACTAATCATTGATCGATCAAAACATATCATATCATAATAATACAAGATGTCTAGAATGCAAGAAGACATCCAGTATGCAGGTTCTGATACACGCCCACCTATGCTTGACAGAACAGACTTTGAATCTTGGCAACAACGTATTCGTCTGTACTGTCTAGGAAAGGATAATGGAGAGAATATTATGAAGTCCATTAAAGAAGGACCATTTCAGATGGGAACGGTTTCAGATGTTATTACTGGAGGAACTGAGGGTGCAGTTCAACAAGGTCCAGTACGTGCTAGAGTCCTTAACGACCTTTCAGCTGAAGAAAAAGAAAGGTATAAAGCTGACATTCGTGCAACCAATATCCTACTTCAGGGTATACCAAAGGACATCTACTCACTCATCAATCACTATACTGACGCCAAAGACATTTGGGAAAACGTGAAGATGATTCTGGAAGGTTCTGAGTTAACAAAGGATGACAGGGAATCTCAGTTATACGATGAATTTGAACACTTCCGTCAAATCAAAGGAGAAACCATTCAAGGATACTATGTTAGGTTTACGAAGCTCATTAATGACATGAGAAACATCAAGATGACCATGCCCAGGATGCAGCTTAACTCAAAGTTTGTGAACAACATGTTACCTGAGTGGAGTAGATTCATAACTGAAGTCAAACTTAACAGAGGTTTGAAAGAGTCAAACTTTGATCAGTTGTATGCCTACTTAAAGCAACATGAGGTGCATGCTAATGAGAACAGAATTATGATGGAAAGGTTCAGTCAACCAAATAATGATCCTTTGGCACTAGTGTCGGACGCCTCAGTTCAGCAGTATCCAACACAATCATCCAAGTCTCCTCAATCCTCAACAGAACCATATCCTTCTGACAACTTTCAAATGGACTCAGGAAGTTCCTCAACATAAAACTTGATTGAAAGTTTATCCAACTCACTTGCCCTCCTCACTCAATCGTACAAATCACATCTTCCTCAAACAAACAATCAACTTAGAGCGTCGTCTAATGCAAGGAACAAAGCTATGGTACAATGACTGGAAAGCTATGGTTCCAAGATGGATTTCGGGGAAAGATACAATACGATAATCAAGGAAGACCATTTCAGAGAAACAATGCAAGAGGAAATGGTGTAGCTGGGAATGTAGGAGGTCAGAACAGAGGAGGCATTATTAATCCTGGTCAAGCGAAACCCATCAAGTGCTACAACTGTAACGGACTAGGGCACATAGCACGAGAATGTCCAAGGCCAAACACTTCAGAATTCATACTCCTTAAGGACAATGCATACTAATGCAAGCCCAGGAAGTGGTGTCAATACTGGATGAAGAACAGTCGTTGTATCCTTGCAGAGAACAGGTTTACCAACATTGATGATGATATGGCTGATCACCAGAATGATATGGCACCTCAATGTGGACCATGTCTTTGAAGCTGAATAATGTGAGCATTCGACTCTATGATGACGAGGGTCCTATCACACAGACCATGTTCATTACAAAAAATCTCACATCGAAGATCGAATCTACAATGAAGTCGGACATCATAATACCCCCAAATACTCCTTCTGAGGTACATGATCATGATACCTTTGTAAATCATTTAGATGAGTATCATGAAGTACATGAGATGCAAACCGATGAACAACACAACTACGTTTGTGACTTCGATGCTGACTAATACGAATAATAGTGTAATAATTATTCTGATATGATCAGTATGTGTGAAGACAACGAAGAACCTGTTTGTTCAAAGAAATGTATCTTCTGTGCGAAATGAGCATGTATGTCAATATCTCGATGAAATGCATGAAAGGGTGTACAAAGGTAGAATTGCAAATAAGCCCGCCATTGTGATAGAAAAATGCACACCGTGCCCTCAGCAGCTAGCGAGAACTACGGAACAGTCGGAGGAGTAAGAACAACACGGGCACAAATATGCATAACAGACTAAGAGAACGAAATATTGAAGAACACCTGAGAAAAATTAACTCAGACCGAAATAGAACGGAAACGACTTAAAATCAAAACATCATTCAGCACAAATACTCCTAAGTTCATACCGTTACCCATTATCATCAAAGACCGAAAAGTACCACTTTTGAAAAGGATTTAAACACAAAGAAGACGAAATATCTGAAGACAATATTAGACAAAAAAGAAGCTAAATGATACGATTGAAGATACGATTAAACAAACGTGATCAGATACTGTTCAAACAGTTCACATGTTGTGTAAACCAAAATCATTTATTATAATGAAAAGCACAAGGTATCAATAAAGGCCTACAAAAATCCCTTAATGTCTCGCTCGTGCAAACAAGCTTCAGTCCTACTCTGTATAAAGACCATATACTTGACAGTACCAAACACAACACCCACTGTCATAACAAGACTCAGAGGATACGCATGAGTTATATTGTTTTTTTTATTTAGCTGAGATAACTAGGAATAGAAGCTTTTAAAATGCAAACGCCCACTATGTATGGAAAATAAAGTTAGATACCCCCCCACCCCCCCCCCCCCGAAATACTCGAAAGAGAAACATCTTGCAACCTTTCTCCCCAAAAAATCTGACCCCAAGAACAGATATTTTTAGGTCCATAGATGACAACAACATGAAAAAGGCTAGGACCTTAGTTCCAAAACCAATTTTAGTATTGACAGTGTATCCACCCAATACCCTTGTTAAGCTTGTCCCCAGAATTCTTCCAACTAACATCAAGTGAAGATTAATCTTTATGTACTCATCAACAACTTTTCCATGGAATTTTGACAAAACTTGCAAAACTAGAATCACCCCAACAGGTATTACAGAGGGGGAAAGAGGTTTTGAGCAAACGAAAAGATGTTACCTCACTGAAGTTATTCCCATTTTTTCAAAACCCTTAAAGAACATTTGGTGAGTTCAAACAACCTTCTTTAAAGAAGTTAAAGAAATGGAAAAATTTTTGATCAAATGAAATAACGAAGTGGACAAGAATACAGTACGACAAGCAATGTGTTAAAATTGAAAATAAAAACCTTCTCAATGAAAATGAGAATTTGATTGTTAATTGTTTGTCGAACTCAACTGCTGTATGATGTGGACAAATCACCTGTTCTAGATCTTGAAGCAACTGTCTAAAGTTCATGATGAGTCAAAACATATTTCAAAACTTTGAAGGGGAATGCCTAAATTTGCAATTAAAGTATCAACATCTTCAAGAAAGTTTTGATAATAACAAATCACACACAGTGCAGGAAGCTCCTGATTTTAACTCATTCTTTAAGATCAAGAATCTCGAACATCAGATTCAAGAAAAAGACAACGTGGATTTAGAAATTGAAAAATTCTAGTCGCTAATGTGAATGACGAAGTAGTGAGCTTATATTGTCTAAAGGAATGTCACTAATCTTATTGAACAAAAATGACTGCGTTAGAATAGAACAATAAAAGGTTCAAAACAACATTACAAAGAATTGTATGACTCAATTAAGATTACGCGTGCTCACACAAGTGAAAAGACATCTACGATGTTTAATGAAATTGAGAGTCCTAAAAGCTCAATTTTGCGAAGCCAAAGAGCCTTGTTTCACAGGACTATGTCATACCAAAAGTTCTTGCTCCTGCATGTATGCCATAAACGTTACACCCAATCCCTCATCCCCTTAAGACAATAGGAGTGCTTCATTTAAACAATAATCACCATCTAAAAGAGAGTGTTGGAAACGGTCCAGGGAGATTTGTAGAGGAGCTAAGTAGTTAAACCACTGGATAATACACTTAACATGCTTGCCAATACACTAAGGTATCTCAGGAATGGTTAAAATGGGTATTGGCACTTGCCCAAAAAGTTTCCAATGAAAAGAGAAAACAAGCTCCTCAACCCCTGTTACTAGGAAAAGCAATACTTTTTAGTTGATTAAACCAGAAACCTTATCTAGCAACACACAGAAACACAATGTGGCACCAGAAAACGCACAAATACTAAAATCCCTGTGATTCCCTCTACATGAGTAAACGATTCCACTGAAGCAAGCGGATCAAAGCCTAGAAGCAATACAAAGAAAAATAGGATCCTGCCTGCTAAGAAGGAGAATAAGAAGGAAGTAGAAGTACACCTTAGGACAAATAAGTCAGTTTGGACAAAAGTGAATCGGGTTGATTCTAGCATTAGCTCTAAGCGTGTTGTAATAATTTGAATTCTGAATATGTGCGCAAAACTTGTAACAAATGTGTAAACTCTGCAAGTCATGAAATGTGTGTTGTTAATATCTTGAATTCTGTGAATGCTACCTCCACTGTTAAAATTGTCTTGAATAAAGGGAAGCAGATCTGGAAACCAAAAGGCAGACTGTCTGATAACAGTTTGTACAAGACCAAGCGGGTTTGGAAAGCAACGGGAAAACTATTTACAGATATTGGTTTAAATGGAGACCCACAGGAAAGAAACTCGCCTTAGGAAAACTTGATTTTGGTTATCTATGGAGACCCACAGGAAAGAAATTTGCCTTAGGCGAAATGTGCCATTTAACTAAGTATTTTGTGAAATGTTCTACTCTATATGCTAACCAACAGGACTCCAAACAAACATTGGGGGAACGAAATTCCAAACTCTCCCAAACTCGACTGTTTCAAATGCAGGTCCGTACAGTCATGCTTTGGTATCCTGGACTCTGCTGTGTCAAAACATATACCGGAATCGTTCAAAGCTCATGAATATTGTAGGAAAATGTTCATCGGGTCAGTCTATTCGAGAATGAATCACTTAGGGAGCTTTCATGGGTTTATGGGAGATTATGTTATGGGTGAACAGTGTGGATCTAAGAGTAACTACGTGGGGAGGACTTTAGGACACAATCTATTCTCTGTAGAGGCAATTTTTTGATTCTGATCTTGAAGTTGCCTTCAGAAAGCATACTTTCTTTGTTTCGTGATATTAAGGGTACAGAGATTCTTAAAAGGTAGTCGTAGCACCAATTCTTGTATAACGAAATCGATTGATGAAATGAGATGAAGTCTTCTCCGATAAGCTTGATGTCCAAAGCTTCCAATCCCAAACAGGTTGTGGCATAGTCGATTAACCATTTGAACTTCGGTACAATAAAATGAACTTGCCCTCCGAAAAAGTCGGTTAGAGGACCTTCACTAGATTGAAGTTTGAAAAGATCATCTTTGTTCAGCCAGACAACTTGGAAAAAACAAGAAGGTCTCCCACCAGCCAAAATATGAAAATACAAATATGAAGTTCTTCATACCCTTCACAATGGATCGTGTGGTCCAATGAAGTCAGAGTATTAAAGGAAATGAAATACATCTTAGTCATCGTTGGTGACTTTCAAGATTACACATGTGGTAAATTTTCATGGATGTCAAAGGATTGAAACTCCAGAGTTTGTCACCATCTTTCTTAGCAAATACAGGTTGGCCTCAACAAAACAGGCAGATTCATCCTCACTGTGGATAACGGAATATAATTCGTCAACCAAGTTATGTCTAAATACTATGAAGGTGTTAGCATATTTCATCAAAAGTCTATTCCGAGAACTCCTCAACAAAACGGCGTTGTTGAAAGACGTAATCGTACACTGGTGGAAGCAGCACGTACAATGATGATATTCTCGAAAGCTCCCATGTTTCTATGGGCAGAAGCTGTAGCTACTGCTTGTTACACCCAGAACCGATCACTAATTCATACTCGTCATAACAAAACCCCTTATGAGCTTGTGCATGATAAGAAGCCTGATCTTACATTTTTCCAAGTATTTGGTGCTCTGTGCTATCCTACAAATGATAGCGAAGATCTAGGAAAATTTCAAGCCAAAGCTGACATTGGGATTTTCGTTGGGTATGCTCCTAGCAGGAAGGGCTATAGAATCTACAATAAGAGAACTCATCGATTAATGGAAACAATTCAAGTCTTTACATTCGATGAGATGCATCAGTCAATGGCTCCTGTACGCATGAGTTCAGGACCCGAGCCTTTCATCATGACCCCTGGACAACTCAAATCAGGGCTCGCTCCAACCGATAAAGAGCTGGAGATGTTATTTCAACCAATGTTTGATGAATACCTTGAACAATCTCGAGTCAATGAACCAGTACCTTCTGCTACTGAAATTAACGCTCAAGTTGTTCCACCAGGTACATCTTTGTCTACAACGATTGCTCAAGATGCACCGTCGACAAGTGCTTCATCGTCAACATCCGATATACATCATCCAGTCCAACATCAAGAAATTGCAGAAGAACCCACTCACGAAGACACCCCAATCAATCACGATGTTCTTCATCCTTCACATAACCTTGTAACTGGAGATCCAGGTTCGGCACAATCATCATCTGGGAATGTTAATTCAGCGGAACCCAACCAAGTTAATTACCCACCAGACCATCTCAGAAGATGGACCAAAGATCATCCTCTGGATAACATCATTGGCAATCCCTCTCGTCCTGTATCTACCAGAAAACAGTTAGCATCCGATGCTTTGTGGTGCTGTTTCCATACTGAACTGTCCAAAGTCGAACCCAAGAACTTCAAAATGGCCGTGATAGAAGACTGCTGGTTTCAAGCCATGCAAGATGAAATTCATGAATTTGATCGACTTGAAGTATGGGAATTAGTACCTCGCCCAATCTATGTTATGGTTATCGCTCTCAAGTGGATCTACAAAGTAAAGCTTGATGAATATGGTGATGTACTGAAAAACAAAGCTCGGTTAGTTGCAAAGGGAAATCACATGAGGAAGGAATTGATTTTTGAAGAATCGTTTTGCTCCAGATGCACGATAGAGGCCATCTAATATTCATTGCCAATGCTGCCCAACCAAGAACATGAATCATCTACAATGGATGTCAAAACTCGCTTTCTAATGGTGGATCTACAAGAGAAGTCTTTGTCAGTCAACCTGAAGATATAAGAACAGGAAAATCCTACTCACTTCTAATCGTCTGAAGAAGGACTTTGATAAATTCGGCGATGTGCTTGTACGAATCGGCTCGTGAGCCTCCGTCGAATTTCCGATCCTTGATCATGGAAAGGTGATGTCCTTTGATGGTGAAGTTGTCTCCAAGGTCAACCGCGATGATAGCAGCCCCGAGAGTGGGTGCTACGGGCCGATTATTTCCCCACATGGGTTGGTCGTCGGCCATTGGGAAAGGTAGGTCAAGAAATCGGTTATAAACTACTTCGGCTTCGAATAGGTTCTCAAAAGGTGGATATTTGGCTTTTGGAACTCGGTCTTCAATGGGTATGAACAAATTTCGCTTCTTTTTCTTTCTTAAGGTTTGGTGGATAAAACGTTTGGGTTCGGAATAAGGAGTAATTGGGTCTTGTCTGGCAGAACGTGTTTGCATTCAAGGCAAGACTCAATCAAGATTAAACCCAAAAGGATTTTGAAAAGATGGATAAAAAGTTGGATTTTTGTTAGAAGTTGCCAGCCGGGCGGCAGAGTGCTGCGCCGGGCGGCTCCAAAGTTCTGTGAAAAAAAAATTTGAAAAGGCACCTAGGGATGATGGGATCACGAGATCTAAATCGTAAAACACGATCAAATCCCCGGCAGCAGCGCCAAAAACTTGATGCGTGCGATACGGGTCAGTTTTAAATTTATAACTCGGTATACCAAATTTTAAGCAATACATACGAGCAAGTTAACTCGTCCGTAGTTGCAAGAGATTGATTGGTAAAATGGGATCGTTCGCGGGGATTTGGGTGTTTCAATTCGATAAAGATTTTAATGATAATAGTCCTAAGATGCAAACAAACAATGATGGGAGTAATTCGATAATAAAATAGATGTACTTGGTTGGATTCAATTTTGGAATCTGATTCGATATGATTGTGGCAACAACTGACAAGTTGATTATAAGAATTGGAGGGTATCCAATGTTGATCCCAATCCTTAATCGATTCCTTAGCTTGTCTAAGGTTAAATTACCATGGATAAATCCAAAATAACTTGTTGAAGAAACTTTGTATGTATACTAAAGTGTATGCGGAATCTACACCTTAATATCTAGAAGTATTATGAATAAAACAGTAAACTGTGATGCAGTCAAAATGAATGAACAATGAATATAACCAAACGCTCTAATATTATTAGATCAATAATACGAGTACTCTTCACTAGTACTAGGGTTTACAACCTTGAAGCTATGAATGTGTCTATCGAGATGTGTTTACAACCAAAACCTAGGATCTTCTTTTATACACCAAGGAGTCCTTTACAAGATAACTACGAATCTTCTAAACTTATATAAGATATCTACGTATCTTATAAATATATAAGTTATACATTAAATCATTCCATACATATCTCTTCACACGTCTTTGATCTTCTGGCAGTTGTATTCTTCATGCAGCAGTACTAAGTCTTCTAGCAGTATTAAGTTTAGTACTGGCAGTACTAACTTTTCTTCTGGCAGTACTAACTTTCTTCTGGCCGTACTAACCAGTTAGTACTGGTAGTTATATGCTGATCAGTACTAAGTTCTTGAACTAGAAGTTGAAGATTTATTCCCAACATTATCTTTAAACTCATTTTGCACAGTTTATCATATTCATTATCTAATACTAAACCATCTATTGACGAGTTTTCATCACTAAAGTAAGAGGATTCGGAACATACCTCACTTGATGCTTGAGCTACTAGACACGTTTCGTTATTAACTTTCTCATCATCTTCTTCACCGCTATCACTCCAAGAACCTCCGAAAATGCTCTTTGGTTCTTGTCTTTCGGTGGTTTTGAACATTCTCCAATAAGATGATTCGGGTCGCCGCATCTAAAGCATTTTCTATCACTTTTACCGTTTTTGTCATCACGGCTTTTTTGGAATGTCTTTTTGTCGTTCCGAGGTTGTCTCACGAATCTGCCTCCTTTCTTAAAGAACTTCTTGAAGTCTCTTACCGCCATGGCGTATTCTTCGTCTTCGCTTCCGGAAGTCGAACACTCTTCATCATTAGATTCTTTCTTAGCCTTTAAAGTAAGAGATTTCCATTCAACTTTTTCTTTGACTATTTCAGAATCTTTCTTGATGATCATTTTGTAAACTTTGAGGTTCCCGATAAGTTCATCAAGAGATAGTGATGTTAGGTCTTTTGACTCTTCAATTTCCGTGACCTTTACTCTCCAATTAGGATGTAGAGCCCTAAGAAATTTTCTAACATAGTGATTGCTAGAATAACCTTCATCAATAGCTTTTAAACTAGTAATAATATTATTAAAACTAGCAAAAACACTATCTATAGATTCGTCTTCGGAAATGACGAATTGTTCATATTGTTGAACCAAAAAATCGATCTTATTATCTTTGACTTGACTATTACCTTGGTGGGTGATTAACAATGTTTTCTAAATTTCTTTTGCCGTATTACACATGAAAATTCTTTCATATTCTTTTCTAGGCAAAGCATTATAAATAACCATTTTAGCTTCGTTATTTTTCACAAGTTTTTTTTAAGATCATCACTTTGTTTTTTGAAAGGGATAACCTCATCTAATTTGGTTTTCGGATTTTGTTCAATAGGTTGAAAATCACAGTTGGTAATGACATGCCAAAGATCTAGATCTTTTGATTTAACATATGTCTCAAATCTATTCTTCCAATAAATGAAACTATCACTTTCAAAGAGTGGTGGTCTTTGCATAGATTGCCCTTCTAGATATTTGTCGGAATTCATAGATCGATCCAAGCTTTAAAATACAGTATATTTTAAAAATCTTGAGTGACCTTGGCTTCTGATACCAATTGTGGAAACTAGAAGGGGGGTTGAATAGTTTACAGGTTCGTTTTCCTTTAAAAGTTTGCTTTTAAAATACTTAGATTCGAGTTGTATGTTTAACCAATCAACAATATGAATCAACAAAGTAAATATATAAACTAATACTAAATAGCAATCACAATAATATAAAGAGAGATGAGAGAAGAAACAATCAAACCAAGACACCAAGATTTATAATGGTTCGGCTACGAAGCTCTTCTTCGCCCTACTCCACTCCCTGAGTATCCTACTCGAGATTTCACTATGTCAACAAGCTCCCTTTAGGCGGAGAAAACCGTTTACACGTCGCTTACATTGTTTTCCGACACTAAGCTAAATGTCGAGTCCTAATCTTAGCTAGAACCAATCTACTATTTCACAAACACTATACACTCACAAGATCTACACTATCGGATATACACACA
The DNA here is from genome assembly GCA_026074375.1 of Tanacetum coccineum. Classification (NCBI taxonomy): domain Eukaryota; kingdom Viridiplantae; phylum Streptophyta; class Magnoliopsida; order Asterales; family Asteraceae; genus Tanacetum; species Tanacetum coccineum. The sequence continues at coordinate 55,522 of BQNB010028020.1, forward strand.
ATCCGAATCACACAATTACACAAGATAATTATAATAGAGATTTGATACTTAGAAGAAGAGAAGAGAGATCACTAAGTAACAATTTGTTTCTTGGCGAATACGAATGTTCTTATCTTGCACTTTATAGAGAGGAGAGATGAGAAGAAAAGATTAGATCACTTGAAACAAAATCAAAGGATGTTAGCGATCAAGAGATTTAGAGAGAGAAAGAAGGTTTTTAGAGAGAGAAAGTTATCTGAAAATTTCGTGCAAAGAGGTCTCTTTTTCTGCTGGGAGTAGAGTAGTATTAATAGGCAGGAAAATCCAACGGTCACTGAGGGCGGTCCTGGCGTTCCCAGATATATCTGGGAGGCGCCAGACCTATAAGGGGGCCGCCCAGTAGACTACACTCCTATTTTTGTCTTTTTGTGGGGAAGGTTGTATCTGTTATGAAACCTTTCATTTTGGAGGGAAAATTTGAATTTTAAATTTAAGTTTTAGTTCTAAATTTTCTTTTAATTAGAAAATATTTTGTATAATTATTTTTGTGAAATACTTTTGTAAAAATGTGATGGTTGAGAGAAAAATATTTTCTTGATCAATAATCATGCTTAATGATTTGTTTGTTCATACCTTACGTGATTACTAATCTTAGAAATGGAATTTTACTATTAATAATTTGTAAACGTTTATTTTTATCGTAAACATTTTTACATTTTGTTATTATCAAAACATTAAGAGGTCGAAAAGTATAAATAACATTTTTAGACATTATTTATATTGACAATCTCCCCCTTTTTGATGATGACAAAACATAAACTCATTTAGTATAAAAGTCGATGTTTATAAATTAGTAATGAGTTTAATTCTACTTCTCCCCTTTTTTTTCGAATCCAAAAAGGTTGATCATCGAGTCGTGGTAAAGAGAAAGAAATCGACGATTAAATACTCCCCCTAGATGTAAGCTCCCCCTTGTTCGGGGCACCAAGGGATCGATCTTACGTTGATTTGTTTGCTATAAAACAAGGTTAGAAGTACAAGTTCAATCCAACATAGTATGACAAATATCTTAAGAGAATAAATCACACTTTTTGAACTCATAAATAAAGTTCATTCAAATTGGTAGAAAGATTATACATAGTCATAAGGACAATATATGATGATACAACATAAGATAATTATAACAATACATAACATATTAAAGCATAGATGAACATGAATCTAAAAATACATTAATACTAGATGATTCATGATTCATAGATATGACTTTTAAACAAAATATCTTTGGATTATCAATTATTAAGCCATTTAAAAAAAGGGTATATGGTTGAGGTGGAAAATGAGCTGTAAAGGCGGTGGTTAGAAGATACTCGAGATGAGCAAACATAATGTTTAGTTTATCTCAAATGTTCAAATGTAGGTTACAGTTGTGGAAACAACAAATACAAGGTAACCCATGATAGTCATGATAGTTTTAGTAGAGTGGATGTCCCATGATAGGAGATTGAGGTGGTGGTGGTGATGGTGAAGGTGGACTTGAGAGATTTTTAAGAGG
>BQNB010028021.1:3832-32184 GCA_026074375.1 Tanacetum coccineum
AATCCGTTATTCGATTCTCCATTGCACACCTCGTTGGGACATAACGACCCGGGAAATCAAACTTCCGGTTACATATATATTTTATTTTGTGAATTCTTAACCAATCTTTGGCTAAAGGAATTTGGTTGATTGTTTGCCTATATATTATATATATACTATCAAACGAATCAGTCCCCATTTGGCATGTTTTACACATAGCGAATTTGTTTATATGACTTGTTTGGGATGAAACACAACCCAAGTTTACCCATACATAATTAAATGTGTAACAATTGTCACCTCTATTTTTCATATGCTAGCTCAGAAATTAATGGATATATCTTCTATAGTTTACCCCTCCATGTAGTATTTTTTGATAAATTTTTTCTCTGAAAAAGTTTTGATGTATAGCATATGCACAATGCTTTCTTCCTTCAAAAGATACAACTATATAGTCCCTTAATAATAGAGGGTTGTTTCTATCTATATTTCAAATAGTAAGATAATAATAATAAAAAAAACGAGAGTTAAGTTGATGTTGAGGTTGTTGTTGTGTATGATGCGCCTTTTTTGCAAACTTTAGTCTTTGCCATTGATTAAATAATGATATTTCTTTTTGTTTGTTAATTCGCAGAAGCATACGATGCAGTTGATACTCTATTGGATTGTGGGTTGAGTATTGTAGCTTCAGTGTGCTTGCTTTTGCAGACCCATCTAATGTTCATCGGTAAGTATTTCTATCACTTTGGTGCTGCAATCTCTAATAATAGTAACGCAACTATTTGTGGTACATAGTCCATAGGATGTTATAATAGCAATAAGGTAATAGACCTGCCTAGCGCCCAAAAACAAATGTATTATAATCGTTCTTACATAAGATACAACCTTTTTTGTTACACTGTTGTAAATCTATCGCCAGTTGGTTTATGTTTACAAGTTGCTTACACAATTTAGTAATCATGGTACCTTAGGGTGTTCAAAATATCACCAATTTAAAAATGTACTAAACTGACATAGTGTTTAAGCACAAACTCAGGATGATAATAGAAATATACACCTAATTTCACTTTCTTCTTTATATTGCCGAATATTTGAAAGAACGTTGTCCTATGTTGGGAAGGATTTTTAATGTCATAAATTATGGGAATTCATGTCTTAAATATGATTACATGAATTACATGAATGATGGGCAACAGGATGTGGCCCTATCCGCCATACAAAATATGGTTGTCCATCAAGTTTCGTCTAAGGGAATGATTAGTTCACCTAATACCAGTGATGTACAAGAACTGGCTGATTCATTTGTTGCTGATGTCGTTCCTACAGTATCAACAGAAATGGGTCCTTTAACAGTTGCAGATGTAATACGAGAATCGCCATAGAATAAGTGTATGTGTTTTTGCTAGCGTTATTGTCTATGTTTACGTCTTCAAGAATTTGTTATCCTATTGATTCAATGTGTTATGTCAGTGCAGGTGCTACTTTTAGAAATACGAATAATGAACGTCGTCGCCCGACCCCTGAACGTAAGCCTAGAACCAACGTTGTACATTCTTTGATTGTTCCACCATTTCTAAAGTCTGTGTCTTCATTAGGTGGGTCGAATAACGGGTAATTTTTCTATGGGTATGGGGTGATATGGAACACATATTGCAGGTACTGAAGGAACACTCAGCTTTCGTGGTTACTTCCAAAATGTCGTCGCTTGACAAATGCAAACTACCAGTCGGGATCAGATGGTTTGTCTTAGCTGCTCACACAGAGTCTGATCTGCAGAAAGCATATGAATCACTGAAGATTATTTCAGCTTCAGTATTGACTGGTCAGAACTAAATACTAAATTGCAGGCGTGTATCTTCTACAAGTTTGTAACGTATATCGCTGAACATTAGTAAAGAACCCATGTTGCAGGTTGAATTCATGGAGGCAGGAGTGTGCCATGGCTTTGCACTTTGGATAGATTTGGTGATGGATTCAACTAACAACATCGTGATGTCAACTGGACCAGGTCTGATTTACATTATGTATTGACTTGCATGTTGTATTAGTATACTAGAGTCAAAATTCTCACATACGTATCCATGTTTTTAAGGTCAAGGATACACGGCCTAATAGCCAACCTGAGTCCGATAGACAAGCTGGACGAATCTGCCAAAGTAAGAAAATTTAAAGCTTTATTTTAACTCTATCATTATACAATTGTGACAAGGCTAAAAATGAAAAGGCACACTCGCTTGGAAATTGAAAAAATCTATTAAATACTTGGGGGAACCTGAAGAACATTAGAGTCTTATAAATAGTTAGTTTATCATTCTCAACTTCATGCTCTTTGCTTTCTTATATTATTTTAAAGACAAAATCATGCCTTCCGGTCCAAAGAAGAGGCGAGCTGCGAGGTAGAAGAGTGGTGGCGATGCAAGTTTGACACATCCCGCGGCAGGTTAAATTTTTGTAATTTTGTACAAAATTACAAAAATGATGAGTGTTTTTTGACGCATGTGTTTTTTGTTTCTTTGATCAGCTGTTTTAACCATTTATTGTTTCTTTGTGTAGATGTGAAAGTGGATGCTGATGCTGAATTGTCTGAGATTATTGTAAGCAAGGTGCCGAAACATATGAGAGAAAATAACAAAAGCGAACATGAATTCTAGATTTTTAATTTCACAATGTGAATGTTAATGCTTTTTAGTATGCTGGATGAACCAACCCAGGCCCAAAGCCTAACAACGCATAAGCAGCGGTTTTAAGCACAGTTACATTCAATTCAATGTCGTACGTATGACAATTGATGTCGCTATAAAATAAACATAACTTATACAATAGCGTTTAAACACATACATAGTTATGACGGAACATTATGATTTTTCCCAAAGACCAAGCCCGGTGCAACGCACGGGTTCAGCATGCCTCGTATATGTTTAATATTATGTGACATCATACCGTTGATAACATTGAATTAACCAACTTTAACAACCCGAATTTAAGATCAATGTTTAGACAGAGCCCTATTTGTATTTAATAATTTTTGTAGAAACCATTTTTATTCTTTTTGCTCGACTTGATAAAAATCGTCGTTTTAGCTATTTTCGAGTCGTGACTTGGATTTTATCCATTTTAGCGTTCGAGATATCGACAATTTCATAATTTAGCCATGAGAGCTTATTTTATTTTATTTTTATTATTTTCATTTTTATCCGTGTTTGGCCGAAACCGCGTCAAAATAGTGTTTTTATAATTTTTAATATTTTAAACTGCGTGTTTTAAAAACAAACATTGTGGAATAAATGTTTTAGAAAAATAAAAATAAAAAAGAAATTTATAAACATAACATATAAACCAAACACCCCATTTCTTTTAATATGCTCCCTCAAAATCAAAAACCAAACACTCCCCTAATTTATTAAAAGATAGGAAGTAATTAAATATCTTGATCCATATATATAGCCTTATTTATATTAAAGCTTTTTTATAAAAATACACACACAATACAGATAAAAAAAACCATGACTGATTCTGTCTCCTCCCTCTCTTCCTGTACTCGACGAACAACAACAACAACCATCAAATTCCTTACCAAAAATTCAATAATCACTTCCAATCATTCCTACATCAATACCATACAAATCCCCATCATTTATTTCAAAGAAAATCAACATGCAAGAAGATTTTCAAGGATAATCAAGGAATCATAAATTAGGGTTTTATCATCAATTGGGGGTGTTTGATTCGTTTTTATTCTTCAATTATTGCTAAGTAAGCCCTAAACCCTCTTATTAATTTTATTTTCATGATGAATTTGATATTTTGATATGGGTTTCTGAGTTTGATGAATTTTTGATGTTCTTGAGAGATTTGTATGGCGTTGCATGAGTTTGGATAGCATTAAGATTGATGTTTGGATGGATTTGGAAGTAGATATTAGGGGCTGTTTTACATCAGTAGGAAAAAGGGTTTGGTGCGAATTATTTTTGGCTTAAGTCCTGTGATTTTATGACATGGTTGGATAGATATAGTCTTAAGCTTCATGTGGCGAATTGGATGGGTTATCAACTCCTCCGGATGAGGGAGTTATGGCCATTTTACGATTGCTAGTCAAATCTGGAACATCGTTTGGAAAACGAGTTAAACTCCAGGTTAATACTCTAAAATGTAGGATAGGAAAGCTAATCTCAGTAGTATACATCTTAATATAACTTCTCCAAGTGGATTCACTTTAATAGCTATCACGGTTTGGAAAATACGTCAAAATTAGTGTTTGGTAGGAAAATTTGGGACTGCTGCAGACCAGCAGTATAAATGGGTTAATTGCAGCAAACTTTTGGCCTAAGAAGGTCTGGATTATTTGATGGGGTTGTAGAAATAAGTTCAAGGTACATGTGTCGAATTGGATAGAGCCATATCTCCTCCGGATGAGTGAGATATGACCGATTTACGGAAACTAGTCAGTTCTGAACTACTGTTTGAAAAAGGGATTTAACTCTAGATTTTTGCACTAAAGTGTTGGGTTTTTAAAACATGGTTAAACACTAGACATCATAATCTTTCATCTCTCTTTGGATGCAACTTGAACCGTAAGCGTTAGAAATTCAGCGAACTTTCTGTTTTGAGTTATGATTAGTAAAAACTCATTTCCCGTGGATTGGTAAATGGTTTGATTAAAAGGCCTAATGTTCTGGAAACTAGACTTAAGTATCTTTCCAGGGGTGAAAGCCCCATCCTTGTATCTTTTATAGGTTAAGAGATATGGTCTTGTAAAGTTGACTAAAAATTCAGCAACATAGTTTTATGCCTTTTCTTGAGAAATAAAAGTGCGGCCACATAGTAATAAGATAAGAATCGCTAAGCGAGACTTAGTGGACACTTAATGTAGTATAAGTGCAGGTTGTATACCAATTTGGGGATAAAAATACTTCGGTTAAGTTATAATGCAATGCCATGCATATCTCGGAAACATATCTCGTGATCATTTGATTTACTTTTACGTATCGACCTTCTTTATCATTCTAAGCCGCGTTACATCTTTTAGGTTGTGCTTAGACACTTCTCGCTCTTCCGATGATTCATCTACTTTTGGTCTTCATAACTCCTCGGTGAGTTCATAGCCCCATCTTTTATTCTTTAATGGTTTTCATAACTATTTTCGGGGTGAGGATACATGCTTGTTTTACTAAGCAAAATTATTGATTCCAATTTCATAAGCGTTACATGAATGTTTTTACTAAAGATTTTACTTGCTTTTCACATGATTTCTAATACATGTTTGATACATGGTTGTTTACGATTGAATTTTATTAAAGTTGATATTGCTTTACTAAATTGATTGAGATCATTGTTTAACTATTTAACAAAACCGTGAGTTTTGAAACATATACCTTTTTAATTGTCCAAGTGCTTGAAGGGTATTCATGACCCGTATTGTGAATTTCGTAGGATACCCTATTGCTAAGACCCTAATATTGTGAGCCGTTAACTACCTGTGTTGGGTAGACGCTAGTGTAAATATAAATAGTACTATGGGGTGACTCCCCGTCCGGGGTCCGAATCCTTTTGGAACACCCACTTTCAACGGATATATTACTCTTGGATTTGGTAATATAAGCAATAAATACTCAACCAAATCGTTTTGGGGCAAACCTATATTTTCTCGTCAAAGGATCTTGTTATTACGAACACAATGCGATAATCTGTTACTGTGCCACTACATTCACGTGCATTGTCTTGGTTTGATCTAATACCTTGTGTTTCCGACTACTAAGCATACTTGATTATTAAATTACAACTTGGATTTCGAAACAAATTCTTTTAAATATTGTAAACGCTACTTTTCTTACTGAAATATTACGTGATTTATTTTCAATTACTGTTTATTACTAAACGCTATGAATTCACCAACATTATTGTTGACGTTTTTGCATGTATTTTCTCAGGTTATATCTTGTTAGTTAGGCTTTGGGAGCATTCGAGACGTGTAGATATCAACAAAACTCAAGGACTCAGTTTTCTTCACATTCGATAACTTTTTAACTTCAAATATGCAAAATGATTCACGTTTGCAATCTTATAATCTTGTTAAATTATAAATTATTGACCTCATTTTACTCTGAAATTTTAATCGAATGTGACATTTTATTAACGCCTCTTTTGAGGTCGTTTTCTGTAACTTGTACTTTATACTATGAAGTAGCACCCCAAAGTGCTATTCCGCTGCGCGTTGTGATTTTATGGGGGTGTTACATGTGGTCCACATTAATTACGTTTGAACAAAACCTATGAATTCACCAACTTTATGTTGACGTTTTAAGCATGTTTTTCTCAGGTGCTTAGCATGGATGTCGTTGCTTGACTTATGTGAAGTCTATTTTCCCGGACCGGTTTATCATAAATTTATCTATGTCTTCAAATACCGTCGTTGAACTTATTTAAGCTTCCGCAATTTAACGATTTTATCTTTAAATTTGATCGATGTAAAAGTTATTAATATTTTGAATTTATGCAACATTGTTTATTTTTCAAACGTACCCTTAGAGGTCGTTCTTTATGCTTTGTACTTGAGATATTAAGTGATGTTACGCCCTTGGACACTAAATTAGACGGGACCCTATTTGGAAATGTGACAAATTGGTATCAAGAGCCAAGGTTATAGAGAACCAGGTAGTATAAACTAGGTCTGGTCTATAACCAGTATGTGATCCTATGTGATTATATGTGCCTTACGTGAATTTACATATACGTACTATGTATATGTACTATGTAATTAAATACTAAGTATAACTAATACTACTATAATTATATTTCATTCTTTTCGTGGTATTGCATTCGATGGTTTATTCATTCATTTATTCGTTCATTTACCCATTTGATCATTCTTTTCCCGCATCATGCATGGTTGGTATAACGGATATTGTTGATAAAATATAATGCCTAAAAACATTAATAATATTTTTTCACATCTTTACGTTTTGATAATCACAAAATATAAAAATGTTCAACGTAAAATTAAACGTAAACAAGTATTTAGTAGTAAATTCTCATTTCATCAATTACATCACTTAAAGGTATGTATAAATAAATGCTTAATGTATTTTATGATCAAAGGAAATTTTTATTCAACCTCAAACTTTTATAAAATGTTGTAAACATTTTTAATAAACATCACAAAACATTTTCTACATTTAAAAGATATGTTTTATTCAAAATAAACATTTTGAATTTCAAAATTTCAAACCTAAAACGGCTAGAAAAGTCCAGTAAACACCTCCCCTGAATAGGACAAAAGAGGACGTCTGAAGAAAGGGCGTAGAGGCCCCCTTAAATACATGGGCGGCCCCCTTAATTATAAGGGGGCCGGCACCCTATTTAAGGGGACCGGCCATAGACTCCGCTCCTCCAGTTTTTCCTATAAATACTGGACTATTCCCCAACATTTTTCTTACCTTTTGCACTCATTCTTTCTGTTCTAAAACAGCCCATACATCTCTCTAAATCCTTTGATCATTTAATCATAAAGCTTTGTTTCCAAGTGATTCAAGCTTAATCCCTCAAGTGCAAGAGAAGAATACTTCCATCATCAAGTGAAGAAGTATTACACCTTAGTGTGCATAACAATCTTGTTGCATCCATAATCACAAATTTGTAATCAATTGTATATCTTATAAGATTGTGGAGTAGTAGCTAGATCTTTACGATCTTTGTAAGTATAGTTAGATCGTGGTGATCTTAACAAGTAGTGTTAGATAGTTGTAATATAAGTAGTGTGGTGAAGTGAAGTTTTGAAGTTGTGAAGAAGTTGTGAAGTTTTTGATAAGGTGTTGAATTTGAAGAATGTATGAATTGTAAAGAAGGTGTGAAGTTGTGAAGAAGTTGTGAAGTTGTGAAGTCAGTGAAAACAAGTCGTGGAGTTGTATGTGTTAGATTGGTTCTAGCTAAGATTAGAACTCTACATTTAAGCTTTGTGTCGTAAATCGGTGTAACACAAACGTTGTGTACGGGTTTTCTCCGCCATAAAGGGAGGTAGTTGACATAGTAAGAAAATCTCTGAGTTTTTGCTGCTCGTGGATTGGAGTAGGGCGAAGAGGTGCATTCGTTACCGAACCCACTATAAATCCTCGCGTTGTGGTTTTGATTGTTTTCTTACTCTTATCTCTTGTTTTATTTTATCATTTCATATACTTATATTGGTTCAAATAGTCAAACGTTGACTTGTCACAAAAAGTCGAATCGTAAGTTGTAAGACAAACATGACATAAACCTTTAAATTAAAAAGCGATTAAAACTATTCAACCCCCATTCTAGTTATCCACAAGTAGGTATCAAGAGGCCACGATAAAACAAGACATTTAAAATAAAGTAGTATTTTAAAACTGAATCGAGTCTATGGAATCGAAAAATATTAGAAGGGCAATCTATGCAACGACCATCACTATTTGAGAAGTGATGGATTTATTTATTTGGAAAAATAGATTCGAGAACATATGTGAAGGTAAAAGATCTAGATCTTTGTCATGTTATGACCGAGTGATTTCCTCCTATTCATTTAATCCCGAAACTAAAAGGATGAAAAATTGTAGTCATTTCATAAACAAAATATTATCTTAAGAAAAAGAAACTTGCTATAAAAACAAAGCCAAAATGGTAATATATAATGCGAGCTTACGACGTAAAGAATATGAAGAAGAAATTTTTTATGTGTTCAAACCGCAAAGGAAATTTGGATCCTATGTTAAGTAACTCATCAAGGTAATAATCAAGTCAAAGTAAATAAAATAGATCTTCTGTCAACTATATAACAATATCATGATTCCCGAAGAGGAATCAATAGAGATAATGCTCTTGCTAAATTTTAACACTAATGTATTACTAGTTCGAAAACACTTGATGAAGGTTTTTCTAGCAAGAATTGTGTTAAGAAATTTCTTAGGGCATTGCATCCTAAATGGTGCGCAAAAGTCACAGCAATTGAAGAATTAAGAATTAACAACTCATTCACTTGAACGAACTTATTGGAAAATTAAAGTCAAAGAAGAAGTAATTATGAAAGACTCTGAAACCGTCAAAAGAAAAAGATAACAAGGAGATCTAGTAGCCTTAAAAGCTAGAAGGAATCTAGTGATGAAGATAGTTCAACCTCCGATAGTGAAGATGAAGAATACGCCATGGCCATAAGAAACTTCAAGAAATTCTTCAAAAGACAAGGACGATTCGTAAGACAACCATATGAAGAAAGAAAACCATCCCAAAGAAATAAAGTTGACAAAAATAGGAAAAGCAAAAGAAAATGTTTCAAGTGTGGAGATCTAAATCAGCTCAACTAGAATGTCCAAACACTTAAACTAACAAAATCAAAGGGCTGTTCGTGTGGAGGATCTTGGATGATAGCGACAGATGATGTAATAGGAAAAGACAATGAAGAAAAGTGTCTTCTGGTTAAAGCTTCAAATGAGGTACTTTCCGAAACTGAATACTTTAGTGATGACCAATCATTACTAGACGAAAATGACTTAGTTAGTGAATATAGTAAGCTATGCAAATTAGAACTAAAAGTCATGGCCAAAAATAAAACTCTAAAACAAGCTAAAATAGAATTAGAAAATGAAGTACTAGAACTAAAATATAAATTATCTAGGTTAGAAAAAGGTAAGGAATAATGTGAAGAATGGTAAATTATGTCAAGAACTTAAGCATGAAATGAGAACCTTAGAAATGAAATCTCTATGCTTAAATCAATTTAATAATAGGTGTCACTCTCCTCAAGAAAAAAGATAAGTTCTCAAAAGACTTCGAGATAAATCCGGATGTTATGTGTTTTAAGTTTACCAAAGGGATCACCTAGTGAACCCAACAATTAAAGTTTTGTAAAAGCCCAAGAAGTCGAGTCAAAAGAAAAATTGATAGAATCAAACCCAAAATTTATACTTATAAATAATACTAAAATTCCTATTGCAAGTAATGATGAGGTAAAACGTTTTTACAAACCCTCCTTAAAACCCGGAGTCGGATTTACTAAACCCACAATGAGGTCTAAAACTCCACCTCCAAGAATGACTAATAAACCTCGGTCCCGTCTAAAACACCTCAACTCTAGGAGAGACTAAGGTATACAGAAACTACCTAATCACTTAATAAATCATTCACATCCACTTAGTTTCACTCAATGTGGAAGTTGTTCACCATGTATGTGCCAAAACCAAATGCAAAACATATGCGGAAACAATAACTTCAGATACATGAAACGTTGGGGACCAAATGGCTAAGCCATCACAATCATTGAAGTGGTGTGTTCTCTACAAACATTCTTTGTCTACGGACTAAAGAATTCATGATAAGGTTCCCATGAACTCTTATCATTTACATTGTGAAGACATTAACGAAGACTATTCGAAAGTCTAAGGTACATCTCCCGTCTCATATTCGTAAGAATATCGATTAAAATTAAATGTATATAGTTACTATGATGATGTAGTAATAAATTAGTTTTTACAAATAATAGGTGTAGCTCTAGAATTACCCATTTGTTGGTTGTCTAGCTTTGAAGAGATTAGTTCTCTATGAACTATTCTTTCGTATAGATTATAGTCATTCGTCTTCAAAATGGAAATCTTCTATGACCACATAGCAAACTCACGAAGATGAAGAAGAGCAAGCTAGTGGTTGACAATTAACATAGAAGTAGGATTAGTCGCGCAATGATCATAGACACACTATGGATGAAACAAACTCCCTTCGACCCCAACGATTGTCTCGGATCCATGTCAACCATCATCCACGTCTATCGAAATCAACTTGTTGATATTCTCAACTACGTCTTGCTATTTCATTATTTTCACTATCCATTCTTGTCTCATCTCAAATCGAATCAATTAATTTTCTTTTCAAAGAAATTAATTCCTCCTCCTTGCAAGAAAACTCATCTCTAAATCACCTCTCAAATTGACGTCTTGATTATCTCGTCCGAAATAGTCAAAGAAATTTTTTAATTAAACAAAGGGTTAATTAAAAATTGTCAATATTCATTCTCACAAAAACTGGCCAAAAATCAAAAAAAAAAATTAAGGGTGGCCCCCTTAAAATTAAGGGGACCGACCGTGTAAATTGGGCGGCCCCCTTAATTAATTAAGGGGACCGGCTACTGGAAAATTAAAACACCCCATTTCAGACGAATTTCTTATCCCAAACACCATTTCTCTCTTCCCTTTCCTCCTCTACTTGCTGTGACGAAAACCCAACACCATAACCACCAAAATCAAAACTTCAAATCACCCATTTAACCAAAAATCGCAAGGGGTAATCACTAACAAATCAATCAACAACATCGATTGTAAGTTTTCCATCATTCTTTTCATTTGATTTCATCCAATTTTGCTCTCAATCAAAATTGGGTGTTCTTCATCATTTTCATACTTTTCATTTAGTGCTAAGGATTTCCAAAACTATAATGATACCCGTAGTCGAGGAATACACATTCCTTGATAGGATTGAATCAAAACACTAAATGAGTCACAAAAATTTTTGTTTCAAAAATTCTCATAAATAACATATATATGTTTTCTTAAAACCAAAGTTTGATACATTGTTGAATCATGCAAAAAAACTTGTAAAACAACAAAACATTAGTCTCATCAAAACGTACATTTCCAAATGTATACTTTTCAAATCAATAGAAAATATGTTAAAGGGTGTTGTTGTATATTATTCTTAGGCACAATTTTAGAATCGAAATGACATCACCATTGTTTTTTGACACTTTATAAACACTTATCTAGACTTGGTATAAGTCATCAAGATATATAATTCATATATATATTGATATATTTTATGATTGGTATGAAATAAAGGGGTGTTTGGTTTAACTTTTTAAAACATGATTTTTGAATAAGAACAAACACTACTTAATTTTTATCAAGTTATAAATAATAAACCTATACTTGTCAACATGATATATACTTGACATATAGTGTTTTGACAAGCATAAACAAATATCAATTTAATAAGGGAGTGTTTGGTTCATGGTCTTTATGTTGAAATATATAACTAATATATATTTTTCGACATCAGAGATTAAGTCAAAAATAAATTAAGGAACATATGGATCACTACTTAGGAGTTATTTTTAATGTCGAAGTAATCCTTGTCCCACATTTTTCATTTTTCAAAATCTTAATTCCATTTTCCTTATTATATTGTTGTATAACATTTTATGTTGTTGATAAATTGTTTAGGTGACAAAATGCCAAGAGCCAAAATCCCCGACATCTCTCCTACCATTGCCAAATTTTACAAATCCATTGAAAATCGCAACATTCACGAAGGTCATGTTGTTGATCAAGCCTATTACAAATCCAAAAACATCGAGCGTCTTTTCACAAAGATTCGCTTCAATTGTCTCTTTAAAATCAACGAACCAATTGTTTCGAGATTTATTCTAGACTTTTATAGTCAAGTCACGGTTCAAACCGATGAATATGGCTATCTTGTCATCTATTTTATGATTCAACATGAATTCATAACTCTCACTCTTGCTTAATTCGGTCAAATCCTTAAAATTCCTTACAACGGTCAAAGACGTTTTCACACAACGAGGTGGGACCCCTTGCATCTCTTGAGTATTCTCAAGAAACCGAGGGATCATACTCCACCGACCTTCCTACTCCCGACGATATTCGTCGACTTCTCGAATTGGAACGTGTCATGGTAGACCGTACCATTAAGAGTCAAACTGTCACTCTTACTCCAAATTAAATCCTCACTAAAGAACTAAGCCCCGACATGATGCAATGGGAAGAACTCATTCGAGAGAATATGTTCGGACTCAGGGGACATCGGACCATCTCCCTGCTTGTCTTGCTCACATGTTGTATTGTGTTGTTGTCGAGAAACAATACAATCTTGCTTACTTCTTTGCCAAAAGAATCAAATGTGCTAGAGCCAATCCAACCGCAAATCTTCCATATGGCATGTTCTTGACTCGTCTTTATCGACATATCATGGAAGCATATCCTCATCTCGACAATGGCATTTATGACATTGTTGATCGAGTCATGCGTCCTCTTGCTCTTAAACAAATTCGACGACCCCGAAGTGATCGTGGCAAGGCACGCCATTCCGTCTCTTCTTCATCTTCTCACTATCAAGGCACGTCATCTCATCAACATGACGATAATAATGATGGATGTCATAAATATAAATCTTACGTGCAATTATCCATCTCTACCACATTCTCAACTTCTTGTTCCTCTTAACTACTAAACTACAAGATGGCTTCCGACTTCTCCGAAGAACCGATGAAACTTGTTAGGGAAATTTGTTAATCAGGCCTTAATATTGTTAGTATTAAAGTTAAGTCCTGTGAGTTAAAGTTAGTACTGATAGCTCGAATAGTTTAGTACTGTAGTATAGAAGATATAGTCTCGGTTAGAGAAAGTTAAGTCTGCTCAGCAATTAAATTAAAGCCTGGCAGTATTAAAGTTTAATATTTTGGTAAGACAGTTAAGTATGTTGTAATTATAGTAATGTTACTCTATTTGCGTTGATTTAGGAAGAGAAGCATTATCTATTAACGCGTTTAGGCGTTCATTAAGACTATTATAAGGAACATTAGAATAGTATTGTAAACATATGGAGTTGATTGTGATGTCACACTAATCATTATAGTAATAGCAATAGAAAGTTAGTATTCTTTCTTGTGTTCATCTTGTATAGATTTTGATATTCCGCGTCTATATTTATATTAACTGTAGTTTGTCTGCACAGGATCTTTGGATTTATTACTAAGGTATTACATAGGCTCAGTCAGGAGCACTTGTTTATAGGTTCTATCAAGTGGTATCTGAGCCTCACATATGGGTAGGTCACACAAAGTGTGAACATTGTTCATAACACTTTTATTCCACTAATCAAATAGTTCTATAAAATCTTTTTTGTCTGCAAATGATAATTTTTCTCTTAATGATGATGAGGAACTTTCTCTTCATGATGATGCATCTTTGGATGGATCTGTACCAGCATCCAACAAAGGAGATGCTCCTGCTAAACCACCACAAATAATCACCACAAATACACTTTCAAACATTAAACTGCCCGTCCTTCAAAAAGATGATTATGATACGTGGGCGATGGAGATGGAACATTATCTTGAGTATATAGATAATGAGGTCTGGAAAGTGATTCAGAATGGGAACTCAAAGAAGCGAGAAGGTCATCCAAAGTAGGGATGGTGTATACAGGGTTCTTCCTCCAACCACACAGGAAGAACAGTTTGCTGATGAGAAAGAAAGAAAAGCTAGAACACTACTGTTAATGGCTGTTCCAAAAGATCATCTCAGACGTTTTCATGGCATGGATGATGCCAAAGAGATCTGGGCAGCCATCAAGACAAGATTTGGTGGTAATGCGAACTCAAAGAAAATGCAAAAAGCTGTTTTGAAACAACAGTTTGAGGCATTTACTATCTCATCTAAGGAAAGCTTAGAAAAAGGGTATGATAGGCCTCCCAAAAATCCTATTCACAATTGGATGCCCTTGGTGCTGGTGTGTCAGATAAGATGCTAATCACCAAGTTTTTAAGGGTCCCTTCTCCTGCGTGGGACGTCTAGCTGACAATGGAGACGAAGAAGAATATTGACCACACTGTTCAATAGATGATTTATTCATAATTGGTCTGTCTTTGACAAGACATCCAAAAGCATCATCTTCTTCCCTAAATCTGATAAGCGTGGCTTTTTCTATCACAGCCAAAGGCCGCATAAGCAAGCTATAAGCCAAGGCCACAGCCCAGGAAGTTATAGTTTATTATCACCACTGCTCTTTCAAAGCACACCAACTGCTACTCCGGTCTTGCTGTGAAGTTATCCTTTCCTCTTTCTAGCCACAAATGCTATGTTGTGGATTTGATACAGGAAAGACCCTAGATCAAATTGATGATTGAATTTGGAAGAATGGATATAAATTGGCAGAGATTGCTATGTCTGCCATAAAGATTAAGAAGTTTCTATAAGAGACAGGGCTGACGGCAAAGATGTGGATGGAAAAATTGGCATGTGGCATTGATAAATGAGAAAAGTTGAATGTTTCAATTGCCCACATTGGGATTTTGCCAGGGAGTGCAAGTTTAAAGGTTCAAATGAAGGTAACAGGGCAGGAACGCAGGTAAAGGTCAGAATTTCAAGCCAGTGCAAATTGAAAAGGAAGCCTTGATGACCATTGATTGAAGGTCAGATCAAGTTCGGGGTAAGAGCCGACTGCAGCATGAGGAACTCATCATGCTCTCATGGCTTTCTACTGTGAATAATGAGGTATCCATGTTGATCTTAATTATGATTTAGATTATTTTAATGCTCTTCAAGCTAAAGTATGATGAACTGCAATCTGAATTTGGGACAAGGAAGCTGCCTAGTTTGCCCATAAGTTATGTAAGAAATTAGAATCTCGCTTTTAAAGCCTCCCACAAACAGCAATCTTCCTTAAATGAAAAATTAAATTTTCAAGCTAATCAAATTTTTGAAAAAGATGAAAAGCTGAAAAAGTATAGAAGAATAGGAATGAAAAGCTGTCAAGGGATAATAGATGCTTACAAAAAATTGTTGATTCTTGGTTTATCTTCTTTAAAAATCTTTGGAAGCTAATTGATTGTGGGATGAGCTCAACTGTTAAGATAGGTTTAGGATATGGCATACAATCAAATGCTGAGGTCCTAGGATATGAGGAAGAGATAAGTAGAGGTATTTTTGCTTTTAGGGAAACCAATGCAGGATATAATGATATCCTCTTTACAGCAGATTACAACATGTAGATATAAAGGTGTCCCCCATCCTCTTAGTGGTGATTATACCCCTAGGGAACAGGAGGACATAGATGATTCTATGTATGAGTATGGTAAATATGGACCTCAACTCCAATTCCTAGTCCATACAGTGTCTATTGCTTAGTTCATTTGTTTCTCAATTGACATCAATGACTCAGTGATGGGGAGCTTGGAATTGTGTCTAATGCTAGTTCCACTCATTACTCAACCTGTCAATCCAATGACAGTGATGGGGAGATAGGAGCTGTATCTGACCATTCAGTCAATGATGACTCTACCAATGACCATATCGCCTATTACCTTCTATTGAGAAGTTACCTTGCCACCAAAAGACTCAACCAAAGCTGCCTAAAATACACACAGACAGTTGACCTTATTGGTGCACTGATGTAAAATCTCCTAGGCAACCAATTAGGAACACCAAGTGAATTCTCACTAATTCCTTTCAAATAAAAAGACAGGAATATAGAATTAAAGAATGGAATGGACTTAGGTTGCAGGGATATTCTTTTGAAAGAAAACTCTGTTTTGGTGTGTGGAACACGTCTTTGTCACTTGATTAAGGACTGTGACTATTTATGAGAAGAAGATCGGCAGGGAAGGCTGCTCTTAAGAGCAAAAGGGTGGTTCATGCTGATGTTAGGCAAGCTACACCAGCCTGGACTAACACTAACAGGGTGAATAAAGCAAATCAGTTCACTCCCAGACCTGTACAACTAAGTAACATTAGACCCAACCTTAGTACTGCTAGCAAAATATTAAATCGGTAGAGGGTAAAAGTTAATACTGGTCATGGAATGTTATTTCTGGTAGTGTACTTGTTCTTAATTTTGGAATCAAAATTAAGTCTGGTGCTTCTAGATTTAATACTGGCAAGCAACATGTTAATTCTGGTAGTGTGCATGTTAATTCTGGCACTCAAATTAAGTCTGGTGCTTCTAGATTTAATACTGGCAAGCAACATGTTAATTCTCGCCGTCGTAATGCATGTTATTCTGGTAGAGTAAAAAAGACCAAGTATCTAACAAACAAGCCCCCTAAACCTTCTCAGTGAATCTTAAACGTACAAAGATAATGTTTTTCAAAACAAAAGAGATCACCTGTAAATAGACCCTTTTCAAGGATTACAGCACACGCAAGTACATAATATGCTGTTAAGGGTAAAATGGGCAATGCTGTTTAAGACCTTCAGATAGGTTGTGTTTGGAGAAAATAATACAACTCTCCAATACCATAGTGGACCAACTTGATTCAAAAGTTAATGTTTTAGAGGTCCACCAAGGCAAGGACCAATGCCTATGATGGCCTGTGTCCCAAGAGAAATATCTCTTTTTGATTGTGCAGGATTCATCCAATGAAGCATTCTAATGGAGCTATAGATGGTATTTTTGTTAGTTGGCATGTTCTGGGCACATGACTGGTAAAGGGACCCATCTTGAAGATTATCAAGACCTGGCCAAAGTAGGATCTGTTTTTACTTTTGGAGTGAAGTAAAGGTTGTATCAGTGGAAAAGGTTTACAATTAATTAGAAAAATTTAGTTTTTGAGAATGTGGCTTTTATGAAAGAACTTGGACATTTTAAATCTTATTCTCCTATCTCAAATATGTGCATAAAAGCTAAATGTATCTTTTTTACTGTAAGAAACAGAGTGTTTTGTGGTTTCTTGGAGTCCCTCTGACTTCAAGATGCCTGATGAAAATCAGGTCCTTCTTAAAGTTCCTAGGCAACACAACATGTATACTTTTGATATGAAAAATGTTGTTTCTTCAAAAGGATACACTGGTTTATTAGCAGATGCCCTCATCTGATGAAGCTTAAATTATGACACAGGACTGTTTTAGGGTACCTTAAATTCAAGAATTTAAACTAAACTTTAAGGATAAATCTAGTTAGAGGGTTATCCCTTCCAAGAGTTTCTAAAATGACCACATTGTTGCTTGGTCAGAAGGAAAGCAAAAAAAGGCCTCCTGTAAGGCCAAGTTGACAAATATGGTTGACCCACAACATTACACACCTTGCATATGGACTTATTTGGACCTACCTCTGTGAGGAGTATCAACATGCAAGTTACTGTCTAGTGATTACTGATGACTGTTCAGGTTTTGTTGGGTATTCTTTCTAGCCAAAAAGGCTATGAGGACTAGTGACATCCTTAGACTTTTCATAAGACAGATAGTAAACCAACCTTATCAAAAATAAAAAATTATTAGATCAGATAATGGGACTGAAGTTTAAAAACAGGGTTATGCTTGAGTTCTGTGGGGAAAGGGTATAAAAACAGGAGTTAGTAATGATAAGAACTCTTCCTCAGCAAAATGGGGTGTGCTGAGAGAATGATAGGACCCTTATAGAGGCTGTAGGACTTATGCTTAGCTGACTCACACTTACTACCACTTTTTGGGCCAGGTAGCAGTCATAATGCTTGCTATCTTCAACAGGGTAAGAGTTGACCATAAAAAAGCCTCAAAACAGAAAATCTCCTTATGAGATTTTGTTTGGCCACAAACCAATCCTTAGCTAATCAAGACCATTTGGGTGCCAGATACCATTCTCAATACTCTTAGCCACTAGGAAAAGTTTGATGGGAATCTGATGAGCGGTTTTCTTGTTGGTTACTTGTGAATAGTAAAGCCTTTTAGGGTTTATAATTTAGTCACCAAAAGAGTTGTAGTTAAACCTTCAGGTCACACTTTCTTGAGGAAAAAAAACCCAACTGTAGGCAGGGAATAGGCCATATGTGGTTGTTTGACTTAGGGACTATCTTACAGAACTCTATGAACTATTTAATGTCTCTTTGCAAAATTCAAAACTAATAACTGTAGGTTCAAAAGAGGTAATTGATATTGATGTGAGACTTGAGGAGGCTGAAGAATGATGGTGGTTTTCTTCTACCTCTAGAAAAGCAGCTGTTTCTGAAAACATTGCTAAAAGAAGACTCACTCCCCAAAGCAGCCATCTTCTACACCAATATCCAAATCTGCTGATGACATTATGACCTTTAGAAAAGAGCTGGATGCACTTGCTTTGAAGCACTTAGGACCAGTACCTGCAACAGCACCTACCAGTACTAATCCTGTTAATACTAGTAGTGGGATAATCTTAGATATGGTTTTGGAGGAAGTTACTATGGACAATATTGAAGCTATCTTACCTAGATGCGGCTCATGAAGAAGAGGTCTTCCTGATGCAGAATGATGATGAGTTGCTTGAAATAAGGATTAATGATAAAATCCAGTGAAGGTTATCTTGGAAAGGTTCTTATGGATGATGATGGGTTATTACTGATTTCAACATCTACAGATGATGTAGATGTCAGTAACAATACCACACTCTAAGGATTCACACTGCTCATTCCTCAAAGGAAATCTTGGAGATCCCAATTACTTCCTGTTAAGACTAGAAGCTCTTCTCAAGAAGATCACTGAAGGCTAAATGCTATAGTGAGCTACATTCCTAAGCACCAACTAAAGAAGCAATCATTAAAGATCAACAACATTGTCTTTTTGCTTGCTTTTATCTCAATCTGATCAAGGAAAGTCTTAGAAGCCTTGAAGATGAAAGGCTGGATTGAAGCTATGAGTAAGAACTGTTGCAGTTCAAGCTTCAACAAGTATGGGTTTTGGGTTGATTTCAATTGGTGCTAGGGTGATAGGAACTAAATGGGTATACAGGAAACAAGAAGATGAGGGGGGTGATTTAGTTGTACAGGAAACAAAGCGAGGCTGGTAGCTCAGGTCATAGGCAAGATAGAAGGGATAGACTATGATGAGGTTTTTGCCACTGTGGCTAGATGGAAAGCCATAAGGTTATTTCTTTAGCCATTGCCTCTATCTCATGGGGTTTATAGTTATAGGATGGAACGTTTTTGTGAAGTGTGCATTCTTGTATGGCAATATTGAAAGAGAGGTTATTGTATCTCAACTCCTGGTTTTTGTTGATCCAGATCACCCCACGAACGTGTATACAGGTTGTTTAAGCCTTGTATGGGCGTACATCAAGCTCCTCGAGCTTGGTATGTACTCTATCTACCTTTTTAGGAGAAGCTATGGCTACGAAGGGGAACCTTAGACAGACCATATTCATAAAGAAGGACCAAAAAGGATATCATTCTAGTTAAATTTATGTAGTATGATACTATTTTTGGTGTCTACAAAGAAGTCTTAGAGTGATGAATTTGAAGACTTATTGAAAGGGGGTTTCAAATGAGTGCTATCGGGAGAGATCGCTTTACATTCTTTCTCGGTTTACAAGTCAAGCAAAGCCAAGAAGGGATCTTTATATCTCAAGACAAGTATGTTGCTGAGATCCTGAAGAAGTTTGACTTTGTTAGTGTGAAGTCTGCGATTACTCCAATGGAAACAAAAGCTCCTTTGGCTCAAGATGAAGGCAGTCCTGATGTGGATTTACATCTATATAGATCCATGATAGGATGTCTTATGTATCTAACAGCCTCACGGCCTGATATAATGTATGCAGTTTGTGCTTGTTCGCGATTTCAGGTAACCCCAAAGGTGTCCCATCTCTATGCAGTCAAGAGGATTTTCAAGTACATCAAGGGAAAACCAAAGCTAGGCTTATGGTATCCAAGAGAATCTCCACTAGACTTAGTTGCTTATTCGGACAGTGATTATGCTGCTGCTAACCTTGATAGGAAGTCAACAACTGGTGGCTGCCAATTTCTTGGAAGGAGGTTAATCTCATGGCAGTGCAAAAAGCAGACAATAGTGGCTACTTCCACAACTGAAGCTGAGTATGTAGCTGCTGCAAGCTGCTGTGGTCAAGTGCTATGGCTGCAAAATCAATTGTTGGACTATGGTTTCAATTTCATGAACACCATTATCCATATTGATAATCAAAGCACCATTTGCATAATCAAGAATCCTGTTTATCACTCAAAGACGAAGCACATTGAGATACGGCATCACTTCATTAGGGATTGCTATGAGAAGAAGCTGATACAAGTGCGAAAATTTCACACGGACTTAATAGTAGCAAGATCTGTAACCAAACATTTAATGGTCAAGGTTTAATTTATTGCGGGCTTAACATTGTGATGGTAAACCATAAGCTACATTCTTAGGCGGAGGAAAAAAAAAAGTGTAAATTTTATGTAAAATAGTATAATCTAGACTTAGAATTAATCCTGGTAGTATAATTTAGAATTAATCCTGGTAGTATAAGTTTAGAATTAATCCTGGTAGTATAAGTTAGAATTAATTCTGGTAGTATAATTTAGGATTAGTTCTGGTAATATAGAGATTTAATACTGGTAGCTTAGTATTAAGTCTGCTAGTGTAAAAGTTAAAACTGGTAACCTCTTAATACTGGTAGTTAAGTATTAATCTGGGTAGTTATTTATGTTAATTTGCTTATAGTTATAAGTTTGATTAGATTGCATTTCTCTGTAGAGACTAACTTTGCAGGTATACTTGGTGGTTGGAGATGTGTGCAGGCTCAAATTGGCATGGAAAAGGACATGCAACTGTCACTTGCTAATGGATGCAAATAGGTTGTAAGTAATGATGTTGTTGTGGTCAATTGCTGTAAATATATATTAAACCTGGCTGGAACAATATGTTAAGTCTGGTGAGTCATTATTAATACTGGTTGACTAATTTAAGTCTGGTAGTGCAAGTTTTAAGTCTGGTCGCTTTCACTTAATACTGATTGAAATAAAATCATTTTATTTTATTCAAACATAACCGTTGAAGATCTTTTAGCCGCCTAAAACGCTGATAGAGTACTTATATAGGGATAAAGAAATTATCTCTTTCATCATTATCAATTTTACCTATTATCTTTTTCTCAAAGCAATAAGTAAAAAATTACTCTCACTACCATACCTAAACTTTCAAACGTCCATCACCAGTTACTAATTTTTAGTGATTCAATATATTTTTCACAAAATACTTTCAATGGCGCAAAATAGTATTGTGATAGCACAATCAGTGGGTTTTTTATTTAAACCCACTGAGTAATGATGGTTACCACAGAGATAGTGGATTTCCTCAGAAGGTCAAAATTGAGGTATGCTCTCACTCACAATCCACCTATCTACGATTCCCTTGTCAAGCAGTTTTGGCAGACTGCAACTGCTAGAACACTTGCAGATGGGACTCAACAACTTAATGCAACCATAGATTCTATTGAATTATACAATCACTGAAGAGTCTGTTAGGAGGCAACTCCAATTAGCAGATGATTCAGGGATTACCATGTTGCAAAATGAAGAGATTTTTGAAGGATTACAAAATATTGGGTATCTAACTGATAGGACTTTTACATTTTGGAAAAGTCATTTTACACCCCAATGGAGATTTTTAATCCATCACATTCTTCATTGTATAAGCTCCAAAAGTGGAGGATGGGATCAGTTTGGTAGCAACATTGCCACTGCTTTGATCTGTCTTTCCACTGGAAGAGTCTTTAACTTTTCAAAACTTATCTTTGATGGAATGATCTCAAACTTAAAAAGCAAATCAAAGTTTTTAATGTACCCTCGTTTTCTTCAAATGATTTTGAATGTACAAACTGAAAACAAAAACCTTTTTGTGTCTGTATTAAGATTTTTGGAAATATGAAAAGAGGTTTTCAAAGGATACATAGACCACTGTTGCCTGCTATGCTAACCATTAATGCAGGTCAAGCTCAACCAAGTGATGCTCCAACTTCATCTCAGCCAATATCAACAGCTACACCACCTCCTGTACAAATCACTACCCCACCAATTACATCAACTCCTCCATCAACACAATCACCTCCACTAACTCAACCTGTACCATCTACAACACCACCCCTTCAACCATCAAGTGTACAGACCAACATTACAACTCCTCCTATTCACAACCTGTAGAAACAACATCATCCCCACCAATGTTTACTATTCCTGACACCCAACCAACTCTTCCACCATCTCCTCAAGTTCCATCACCTTCATATCATGATACAGAAGGTCCAACATTTGAACCTTCTTATCACTTGTCTCCACCTCCTTCACATGAGCCTGAAAATCAAGCATTTAGATCTAGTGAAGAAAATGAGCAACTCAGAAATCTGATGGATATTGTACCTAGATTGCAATCAAGAGTAGAATCCCTGGAAAAGGGTACCTAAGTGAAACTAAGCAGGACTCTTGGAACAGCAATCTGCAGCTGATAGAGAAAGTCAAAAAGCTAAGAAAACAAGTTGAGGACGAAAGGAAAAAGTAAGAAGCTAAGGATGCAGAGGGTCAGGATCAAGAAGTTCCTTTTGAAACAGATCAAGGAGATACATTTGCTACTCCTGAAAAGAGCAAGGGTTCAGGGGAGGCTCAAGAAGAACAAATAAGAAGTCCTCCACCTTAGGGTGCACAGATCTTAAACAAAATGTACTTCAGAAGGGTTTAAGGATACAAGCACCTCTTGGTAGGCAAGATTGACAAAAGGAAACCAAAGTCTACAAAAACTCCTACCAAAATTCTTCATTTTGAAGAACCTGATTCAGCTCAAGTTAATACTGCTCAAGTTAATACTGCTGAACTTAATCCTGATAGTACACCTTCAGCTCAAGTTAATACTGGTGAAGTTAATGCTGCTGAGGTTAATACTGGTGAGGCAGAAAGGGTTCAAAGGAGAAAAGGAAAGGAGCCAATGACTGAAGAGGACCTTCAAGCTGAAGTTCAAGCATCAAGCGTGCGCATCAAAAGAGCTTCAAGAGTTAGCAGATTTAGAGGAAGCTCAAAGACTGCAAGCTAAAATGGATGCTGAAACACAAAGACAAATTGATCTTGATGCACTTCTGGCTAGAAGATTGGTAGAACAAGAGGAAGAAGCTGCACAAGAAGCACTTGCAACTGAATTTGATTACATTCAAGCAAGATTAAATGCAGATCAGATTCTTGGCAGAAGAAAGCTTCAACAAGAAGAAAGGGAGCAATATTCTATGAAAATAGAGCAAAGTTTTTACATGACACAATTGCTGCCCAAAGGAAGTTTCTTGCAGAACAAAGAAGTGCTACTATTAGAAACAAGCCACCAACAATATCTCAGCTTAGAAATCAGATGATCACTTATCTGAAACATGTTGCAAACAAGAAGCATGCTGAGTTAAAATCTAAATCATTTGAGGAGATTCAAGTCTTGTATGAGAGATACAAGAACAAGTCAGACTTTTGGTGGCCTATTTGGAACTGAAGAAGATGAAAGAGCAATCAAAAAGATGAATGAGAAAGCTATTCATAAAGAGGAAGAAAAGAAGGATGAATCTGTCCATGAAGAAGTTAAAGAGGAAGAAGGAGCAAAGAAAAGAAAGTTAGGCACAAGGAGGAAGCTAAAAGCAAAAAGAGATACATGCTCTGGTCTCACAAAGAAGATGATGATCTGAAGATATGCTTACATATAGCTTCTGATGAAGATAAAGTGATTGATGTTGAGAGTCTTAATCAACAATATCCCATTATTGAATGGCAATCATTTTTCCTTACAACTAAACCTCAACATGATCAAACCAAAACCTATGAAGAAAAATATGAATAAACGGTAACAAGGAGTAATGGTACAAACATGAGATTCTTTCACACCTTAATGGGGAAGTTTTATTCGAAATTTTGGACAGAGAAGGAATTTTGAAAAAATTTAACACACAGCTAGTCCAAGGAAGAAATAAAGATAGGCTTCCTGAAACGATTTTGACAGGATGCTTCATAGGGAGATCTGATGATTAATTTTAAACAATGGATGATACTACTGCTGACTTTTGGGATACACAGCATAGATCGGAATCTTATCAGCTGAAAATACAACAGATTCCTCAGGGGTACATACATCATCAAGTACTGGACTGTTTTTTCATATGTTTGATGGGAAAACAGATACCCTCTGACAAAGGACGTACTCGTCACAAATGTTGAAATTGAAGCTAGAAACTGAAGAAGAAAGCTCTATGGCTTTGGAGCTGATCAAATTTGTGAAACAACAGTTAGAAGAATTTGAAGATTCAAATGATGATGACTTAGTCACATCTGATCATGGAGAAAAAGAAAGGGTTTGAGTGTTGGCTAACCACCACACAACAAATGGTTTTTGGTTCACCATGTCTAACAGACATAAGAACTAACTAGTCCAAGAGCAAACGGCTGCTTGGTAAAGACCCACAAAATCCGTTTCATGTTGACAATTTACCAAAATTTTTATGGTAATCCTATCAACCATAGTATTTATACTAAAGCATGACTAGCCCTGAGCAAACGGCTACAGGTAAAGGCATATCAAATCCGTTGATGGCTGTAATGGTTTGCCAAAAATCATATGGTATTCAACTCACCAATGTTTCAAGTACTGAGAGTTGAAATGGTTTTCAGTTGACCATGGACATACACCTTTCTGGTGGCCAAAGAACTGACTACTCCAGAGTTAATGGCTAACTGGTAAAGAGACATCAAATCCATTTACATTTTCAATGATTCACCTCTCACAGGAGTTAACACACCTGGAAGTGATGAGAATAGACTGAAACTTTATGTTTTGATGTACAAAATTGTCAAGGTTGCTGATACAAAGGTTAAAGACTAGTTGCTGTCAAGATTTGAAGACATAAAGACTTATTATTTTGAAGACAGAAGTTCAAGACAATCCTCTTAAAGCTTAAAGTGTTTAAAGATCAAGAATGTTTTTTTTTTTTTTTAAGAAACTTGAAGTTCATGGATGAAGAACAAGTCGGTAGGAATGTTAGGAAAATAGTTAAACAGACTTATACTTGTTAGTATTAAAGTTAAGTCCTGTTAGTTATAGTTAGTAACTGATATAAAATATAGTACTACTGTGAGTAGTTAGAAGTTAAGTCTGTAGAGCAAGTTTTAAGTCTGCCAGCCATTAACTTAATTCTGGCATAATAAAGTTTAAGACTGTCTGGGGTAGAAAGATAACGTCTGGTTGTAATTATAGTAATAGTTTATCTCTTTAGCTTTATTAATATAGGAAGAGATAAGCATTATCTCTTAACGCGTTTAGGGTTCCTTATGTTTATAAAAGGAACGTAGAATAGCATTGTATTTGATATCAATTGATTGAGCATTTGCAATCAAATAGTAATAGTAATAGTATTTTTAGTATATCGTTCTTGTGTTCATCTTGGTATAGATATTATCATTTCCGCATCAATAATTAGTATTCACTGTTATTGTCTCTCATAGTTTCTTTGGATTTACCTAAAGGACTATAAGTCGTGTAAGGCTCATTTAGATCATGTTGATTAGGACCTACATATACGATCTCTTTATGTTTTGGTGATGACAAATATGTGACTTGTAATACGTAACATAAAGTGCGCAAGTTACTCGTAACCACAAATCATCAATGCATACATGCATCTACATTTCTTGACGTCTCAAGTCTACATTAACACTGACATTTGCTTGGAAGTTACTTGTTTGACACAAATTATCAATGCATACCATGCATCAAACATCTCTCGACTACTCAAGTATCATCAAGACAGACATTGGTACACCGACGTAAATCACATAAGGTATGTACAAACAAGCATTAAACTTGTAGGATGATCAAAGAAATAAGTTTTTTTCTTAAACTTTACATTTTTATAAATGTAACAAAATAATTTTTTCAAAAATTAATTATAAAAATTATTTTTTTAATTATAATGAAATGTTTTATGTGGTAATTATTTCAAAATTCAAAATCTGGTTTTTTCCCCTCAAAACATGTTAAACTTTCACCAGACAAGTTTGTCACCACAAAAAGACAAAAACAAGAGTAGTCTTCGGGGCGATCTCATTACAGGTCAGGTGGCCCCCCTTAAATATCCGTGGTCCCCTAATATATACCTGGGACCCATCATTTCCCTGCCAGGCTAATATTTCAGCCCCTATAAATAGTGTGTCACCTCATAACATTTTTCACAATCCTTTTGGCATGATTTTCTTTCAAGTTTTTTTTCTTTCTCTCTACTAGAGCTCACTAAATCTCTCTAGAATCTTTAAATCATTCAACTTGGTTAATCTAGTTTAAATGTAATCAAATCTTCTATCCTTTTCTCCTTTCCTTAAGTGCAAGAGAAGAACTTCGGTCATCTTCAAGATCTGAAGTTATGTAGTCTAGTTAGTACATATGTAAAATTGTTACATATTGATCGAGTCTATATCTTCCAATCTTTAGTAGTGTGTAGATCCAATGATGTATATATTTAGATGGGTTGATTGTGGGTTGATTAGTATTTTTAGTCCTTAAAATACATTGGTGAAGTGTAGATATGGTTTCTAGCAAAGATTAGGACTCCGAAATTTTGCTTAGTGTCATAAAAAATAATGTAAGCGACATGGTTTATTTATGTGTTTAGGCCATAAAACACAAGGTTTGTTATGTTTGGGCCATAAAACAACCGGATTTGATATAACCCGAAGAAGAAAACTCAACACTACTTAGATGGGTCCGAAAATACTGTCAAGCATTGGTATAAGGTTTTCTCCGCCAAAAGGAGCCTTGTGATGTCGTGAATAAAACTCGAGTTGGATACTCGGAGGAGTAGAGTAGGCGAAGAAGAGCTTCGTGACCGAACCACTATAAATCACCGTGTCGGTTTGCATTTTTTTACCTTTCCCTTTATTTTTATACTTGCATTGTGCTTATGATTGTGTAAATGGTTGTGTATATGTTGTTAGTTAAGGTTGTGTACTACTTTGTAGTTAATATTGTGTTGAGTTGTATTAATTAAATATGTGTAGTTATTGTAAAACCTATTAATGACCCTTCTCATATTATTCCACTTGATAGACGATTGATACTAAAGATTTAAAAGTTTTTAAGGAAACGAGATTACACAATTGGTATCAATCAGAGCCAGGTCGCTCTAGTTTTTAAAACAAATGGTTTTTAAAATAGAGTACGATCTATGTATCAAATTACCCATGAAAGAGAATTGAATATGAAAAGTGTTTTGTTGCTTGATTCGTACTAGTTTTGTTATTAAATATACTTTGTATACTAGCGTGAAGGAAATTTTTCTCAAAAGAACTTGAAAGTGTCAACTTATGTTTGTCTAAGTCTTAAGAGTAGAAATGATGTCTAAAATACGAAATTTATGTGTTGGAACAACTTTTTAAAGTCCTATGTTCTATAATTAAGTTACCAAATAATTTTGAACAAAAAACATGCTTTGGGGTCACTGGTGGCGGTCCCATAAATGTTCGGGCGACCCCCAAATATATCTGGGGGCCGTCACCTTTATGGGGGTCGTCTGTCTGTTTCAGCAGAATTTGACAAACTTCGAAAAATCATATAAAATTAACCGTAAGTCTGTAGAAGTCGTGCCACCCGCCATTTCGAAGATAATTAAGTCTACTTTCATTTAAAAATACTTCCAAGTATTTATTCTAAACTTAAATAAGTCAGAAATGTAAAATACTACATAGTAGTCAACACTTTGAGTTTCGTTTTAAGATAAACTTGTATTTTACATTTTCCTTTGAGTCGAGCATTTCTAATTGATATATCTTTGAAAAATAGTGTATTTGTCCTTTCAAAATATTGATCTTAATTAATTTTTATAAATGGGGAGGAACCATTTTATTTTCAAATCAAATC
>BQNB010028021.1:34647-55332 GCA_026074375.1 Tanacetum coccineum
AAAAAAAGTCGAATCTAAGTTTTATAAACAAACATAAACCTTAAATTAAAAAGCGGTAAAACTATTCAACCCCCCTTCTAGTTTTCCACACGCAATTTGAGTGGGAGGACACCGAACGCTCAAGCTGGTACGAAACTCCTCGAACAAAGAAGAAGGAAAACCCTTGGTGGCGATGTCCGCATAGATAATGAAATGAAACATGAAGAACTCGAACATGACGAGCATCAACCAAATTTTGAACAAAATGACTATCTATCTCTATATGTTTCGCACGTTGATGCTGAACCGGATTAGATAACAAATAGAGAGTAAGTTGTTGCCAAAAAACACACAATAAACCGAAGTCGATCGTCAAGTAGTAGGAAACCACCCCAATATGCATTCGAGTACGCAACTGACTATGTGGTAGAAGAATAATATAACAGTAACCCATGATCTAAAGTGCTACGAACGTATCGCAAAATCCGCTTAAGAGTCAAAAAATGAGGCTCCCTAGGATCATGCATATAAAGACAAACCCTCTGTATTACAAAAGAAATATCTACTGAAGAGCACCCGCAAGACTATGATATAATGTCATATCAGATACTGGATCACCATCAACTCCCAGTTTGGACTCAATATCAACAGGTTTTCAAATGGGATTGCAACTAACCATATGAGCCCGCTCAAGAATCTCAGTAGCATACTAACGCTAAGATAAGAACATCCCCGAGGAACCACGCACAACAAAAATACCCAGAAAATAATTAAGTGGCCTAAGATCCGTCATAGAGAACTCCTGATGCAATGAAGCAATAATCTGCAGTAATAATATCTCAAAGGAAACTGTGAGAAAATATCATCAACATATAATACTAAATAAGCAGTGTCAGTCCCATGTCTGTAAATAAATAACGATGAGTCACACCGACTATGAGTAAAACCAACACGCGTGATTGATGACATCAAATAACGTTACATTTATACCATCATTTATCCCAAATAAATTACCCACTTTTATATAATTATTGAAAGAATTGTTACTTAATTGATTAAAGTTGTTAATTGTAGTAATTATGGGGTGTTTTGTGAAGACAAGCTAAAAGGCGCACATTTTGGAGCTTAAACGAAGATATTTGAAGATTACTTAATTCTGACTACATACGCCGTATCCAGTAAAGAAGATACGGCGTATCAGCGCCTAGACTTCACAAGAAAACGCGTATGATCAATTCCCAATACGACGTATCCTGCTAACTACATACGTCGTATCCAGCTGGTCTAACAATCAAAGATCCTGCATTAAATGTATTAGAGGAAAGATATAACTAATTGATTGTGAACGTAGCGCGCACTCCAAGGAATACACCCCTGTATGCCGTATTGACCTTACTCAATACGGCGTATCCACTCACTTTCAGAGACTATAAATAAAAGACTCAAAAGCGAGTTTTTAGTGTGCAAAATCATATTCTCTATACTATAAACATAAAAGTCGATTTTCTGAAGTGAAGAAGAGCAGCCAAGGTCAAGCATTGATCACGATTCCATAGAAGACACCGTGTAATTCCTATACTCTTGTAATCATTTAATTTTTGGTATCGTTCAGTAAAACGTTTAGTTTACCTTGGTTAATTGATCACACTTGTATAATTACAATGGTTATGGGCTAATACCCTCAGATATTAGCCATCTTAATGAAGATTTAATGTTTGGTTTGTTATAATCCTGATTGCTTAATTTATTGTTGATTGTTTAATTATGTTTATCACCTCATACTTGTCTATGTGCTTGAATATGCGACCTATCATTCAACTGGGTCTAGTGATACCGAGCAAGTAATCTAGATACTAGGATAGCTCTATATCGTGTTTTATATATCTAGACCAATAGGATCACAAATAATGTTCTATCTTTGTCTTGAGATTAGTGAGGTTGGTGGCCTGGCGGGTGACCCTTGGATCAACAAGTATGTTCTTAATCATTAGTAGAGACTCGAACAATGAACTACTGGTATATAGAATACCGTCAAGCAGTAAGTGGATAAAGTCCTGATGGGCTAGGGTTTAACAAGATCACCATTGCTTTAATCCCTAAGATAGATTATAATTAAACTAGAGGATGCTATATGCGGATGCGTAAATTGTGATAGGATTCAACGTATCTAGGTCTTAGGATGATGTCCTGTCTAAGTCTTAAGAATGATATGCCGCCTCGAGATAAGCAGTCATTGCACTAAACAAATAAACCAGCGTTTAATCGGATTTAATATGGCTAATACAATTTTCTATCATTTCCCTTGTACTGCTCTTTTATCTTCTGATTTTCTTCTTGCATGATTATTGTGTATTGAATTGATTTTAGTCACCATAAAACCTGTGCCAGTCTCTCAGGCTGAAAACCCCCCTTTATCATTAGAAATAGGTTTAGCATAGGTTTAACAAGTAATTAGAATTAACTAGTCTAATTAGATTAACTAAAATACTGATAGAATATAAGGTTAACATCCTCACTCTTAGTGTTCGACACCCTACTTACCACGAAACTCTATTTGATCGGGTACACTGCCCGTTAAAGTGTTGTTTTAGGATAAGTCAACTAAATATAAATTTAAAACTTGGTAATTAATAAATATAACCTACACGACAGCACATCAGTAATATATGTTGTAAAGCGCTAAAACCAAGCCCGATGGGCCTACTTAAGACCATAAAGAGATCGTTGCAATAAACAAACATAATCCGGATGTGCAGAATCTTGAAATCATGGAGGCTGATGCATATAAACCATCTCAGATAAATTATCATGTAAAAACGCATTTTGACATCAAGCTAATGAATAGGCCAATGTCAGGAAGTAGCCAAACTAAGTACAATCTGAATAGTAACCAGTTTGATAACAAACTAAAGGTCTCAACAACATCAATACCCAATACATGTGTACTGCCATTTGCTACAAGATGAGCCTTATAGTGACTAAGAGTGTTATCTGCTAAATGCTTATTTCGAAACAACCACAGACAACGAACAATGTTTGCATCCATGCTTCGAGGCACAAGTGTCCACGTGTTATTTTTTAATAAGTGCATTATATTCATCATGCATAGCATTTTTCCAATTTGGATCATTAAACGCATCAGTATACAATTTAGGTAACGGAGAAAAGGTAGACACATGAAGATTTAGACGCTCAGGAGGACGATTAGACCCAACACGAAAATGTGTGACCATGAGATGAGCCAAAACTGGGTTCGAATTTGGATGAGTTGGGGTTTGTTGTAAAGGACTGAAAATTGGTATTGAGTGTTGTGGGCTGACCTGTTGATCTGGAGTGTGAGGGGGCGTAGTAGTATTCGTGACATGTGGGCTAACAGGTTGTTGGGCCGGCTTGTAGACTCATGAGGAATCTTTAGATTAGTAGGCAAAGGAGTAGGCGTAGTAGTATTTATGACCCGAGGGGGAGGTTATTGGTAGTAGGCGACGAGTGAATAATACGAGAAATAACATTAGGTGGCTCATCCAAAAAGGTGTAAGAGGGAGGCAAATTTGGTGTCATTGCGCCAAAAGGAATAAGCGCCTCGTCAAAGGTAACGTGTCTTGAAATAATAATTTTATTTGTATTTAAGTCAAGACAAAGATACCCACAATGGTTGGATGCATTTCCTAAAAATATGGATGGTGTAGCACGTGGTCCAAGCTTGTGATTGGTATTTAGATGGGGGTAGCATAAACACCCAAAGGTATGTAAGAGGCTATAATCTGGGTTTGTTCCAAACATACGGGTATGAGGTATTTCATTATCAATAGCACTCGAAGGTAAAATATTTAATAAGTGAAGGGCCTTTGAGTGCTTCAACCCAAAAAGTGGGAAGAAGGTGTGCTTGAAAAAGTAAGATGCGGATGAGATTGTTGATAGTGCGTATCATTCTTTCGGACTTACCATTTTGTTGTGAGGTTTTGGGACAAGAAAACCAAAACTGAATGCCTTTAGCGGCAAATAATATATGTAAGGTGTGGTTGTCAAATTCATCACCATGATCACACTGAAACGACTGAATTTCACACTTAAATTGAGTATTAACAAAGTTACGAAATAACAAAAATTTAGACAAGACATCAGATTTATTAATCAACGGATAAACCCAAACAAAATGCGAATAATGATCCAAGAATAAAACATAGTATTTAAAACCCAAAAGACTCAGAATGGGTGAAGTCCACGCATCCGAGTGAACAATTTCAAAACAAGATCTAACCAATGTATTCGAACTAACGACTAGAAGTCTCACATGCTTGCCAAGCTGACAAGCATGACAAAGAACAGGAGGTTTCTTTTTATTACACGAAATGAAATTACGAGAAATAAGACGATATAACACTTAACTTTCTGGATGTCCAAGTCATTGGTGCCACGTATGCTAACTGGTAAGAAAAGCATGAGGAAGGGGAGGGGGCTTCGTGACCGGGTAAAGATCCCCCGTGCTATCTCATCTAAAAAGCACCCTACGATTAATGAAATCCTTAATATAAAAACTAAAAGCGTCAAATTAACGGTACAATTATTATTACAAACTAACTGACAAACATAAATAACATTTTTACAATGTTAGGTGTTATGAGAACATTATTAAGGTGAAGTGGTCTATGAGTAGTAGGCAAAATGCTATGGCTAGTGTTGGTAACGGATATAGAATAATCGTCACAACCGAGACATAGATATATACACATATTAAAAATATCACTAAGACTATTAATAGAATCATTAAGGTGAAAACTCGCACCTGTATCCATAATCCAAGCACCAGTAGTAGGATCTTGAAGAGTCATGACACTAAAAACATGAACAGAACCGGAGTATGACAATCCTGTTATATTCATAAGTAGCCAAACTGCATTCTAGGCCGCTGGTATGGAAGACGTGGGCTGACCTGGGCCATGTGACTAGGCCGGTGTAAGAACAGGACCATATGAGGTTTGTCCAAAATGAGAAGAATGCATGGGCTGTGGTGACAAGCCCGTTGGGCCAGTATAAGCGGACATGGGCTGGACTAGGCTATTATTGGTAGCATGATATACCACAGGATGTGCATTAGGATGTTGCCCAATATTAGTATTTAACATTACCGAATTTCGACTAAGATTATACCCAACTTGGGATAACAACTCTTGTTGACTTTGAATCAGTGTCATCATCAGTTGTGATGATAGCTCTTGTTGACTTGGAATGAGTGTCATCATTTTGTTAATATGTTGACTTGTGAGTGTTATTTCGTGATCCAAAGAACAAAAAGTAAGGTAATAAGTGACGTGAAAGTGTCGACTGTTTAGGAGTGAAGACTCAAAAAGAAGCCAACGCATTAAGGGTTTAAGTATGTATTTGTGTCGACTGGTAACAAACAAAAGATTCACAGAATAATTTCTTAACCAACCATCGACTTTTATGTAACACAAAATAAATGCTTAACCAACTATCGACTTAACTTTGTCGACTGGTAACAAACATAACCAACGATCAATTAAATTGTTGTCGACTGGTGACAAAACAAGAACTGTAAACCAACTATCGACTTAACTTCGTCGACTAGTAACAAACACGACCAACGATCGACATAATTGTTGTGGACTGGCTACAAGACAAGAACCGTTGATATGTTGCAATTAGAGGTGCACAAATAAACCGGTTTTCGAACCGGAACCGGTTTGAACCCGAGGAACCGAACCGGTCAAAACCGGTTTTGACCGAACCGGATTCCGTTTCCTGTCAAACCAGCCGTTTGAAACCGGTTCGACATTTATGGGATTCACCAGTTTTGACAACCGGTTTTATGGAACCGTTTGTCGTAACCGGTTATTTTTTGGAACCGCTTGGAACCGAACCGATTTTTTTTTTGGATAAAAGTGGTCCCGGGAATTTACTTTTATCAGATTTTCTTATCCATATAGATTTTCTTGTGGATAACTGGATAGAATAGCAGATTTTCTTATTCTATAAATAAGGATGTTATATTACAACTATTATCACAACTATCAATCCTTCATACAATCTTTCTTAAGAACAAAAAAAAAAACATATCCACCTCAATGGCAAGTGAATCCGCCTCTGGCTCAGCTACTACCGGTGTTGGTTCATCAAGTGCAACAGCAAATCCTGAAATCGGTACAAACAGTCGAAAACCAAGAGTTTTGGAAAGACTACAACAATGTGCATATATGACCGACGGAGCATAAAAAAGCACAAATGCAAGTTCTGCTTTCATTTCTTTGCGGTTGGTTTTTCCAAAACGACTTTGAAGACTCAATTAATTCATCCTCATTGTGAAGTACTCAAGGCTCAGCAGAATCAGAACCCTGAAGAACGGGCAAACACGATGGGCCGAGAAGGGCCAAGTTTTCATGTACATCCGATTATCTACGTGAACAATTGCGGTTTGGTGATTCAAAAGAGGGTTACCATTTAACACTTTCGACAACGAACAGAAACGAGAGAGTTCAGAACACTATAACAAACCGCCGCATACACACATGTAAGTCGTTCTACACTAAACACGTGATTGCTATGAAATTTGGTAGCGCAAACAAGCAACCAATGATGGTTTTGCTAACTTTAATACTATGGTCAACCTAACCAACGGACGAGGCCCTCCTCATAATTTGCCCGGTTCTAAATTGTGTTACCGCCATTGGATTGAACCTAGTTCTTGGCGAAATGATGAAGCGGGTCATTCGTTTCGAAGAGTTTTCGTCTGAGCACACCGGAAAAACTGAAATATAATGTTAAAAAAGTCTTTGTCGTTTATGGTTTGAAAGCTAAAATTTTTGTCATTACTTTGGACAATGCCACAACAACACATCGGCCATACTAAACTAAGATTAAAATAACAACCCACCAATGGGGGTAGATTTATCATAGTCGTTGTTTTGCACACATCATTAACTTGTTTGCAAGCTGGTTAAAAAAGGTCCCAAGTTAATCAAAAGAAAGAGCTTTCAAAACGAAATCATGTTAAAAGATGTTTTCAAATCGGTGAGAAAAACCGTATACGGGATAAATTAAAATTTGTCACATGCAGAAAAACCTTGTTTATTCGCAAATTGGGACACATTGAAACACGATGGAACTCCACTTTTGAAATGTTCGAAAGTGGTTTGAAACAGCAAATAACGTTGAGTCATTTTCATGACATTTTGGTCAGCAAGAATGGTAGAAGGTTTAAAAAATTCCCGGATGAATATTGGGGACTTATTGAAATGTTAAAACCCATTACTGCGGTGTTATCAAAAGCTACTAGTTGTTTTGTCGGGGGTATTCACTACCCACAAAAACTCCATTGGTGTTTGCAACAGATTTTTTTCATAAGTTGTAAATTATCTGATTTAGAACTTAGGGGGGGTGTTGTCAAATTAATGTGTTAAACCGAATAATCATAAAACTTAAAGACAGAATTTTTGAAACATTGCCACCAAATAATTACTTGTGCAGGCCGCTTAATCGCATGTTTTATAAATGTATCTGGGGTAGACTATTTGATTGAAATTATAAGTAGGGGACTTGGAGTTTGCCGATGAATGGGTTTTGCAACTAGGTCCGTAGATAATTTACAGAATCTTTCCAAGGATTGTATAATATGTATTATACCGAAATATGGTAGTCACCAGACTCAATCAACAACTAGCTAGAGGGTTCTTCATATCATCCCAAAAGAGTCGTGAATCCTTTATCTCGTATGGTACAAATACAACGTTTAAAACCCCACATAAACAAAAGAAGGCAAGGGGTGATCCTATAATGTCCTACTGAGTATGACAATATATCAAAACAATTTTGTCGAGGACTTCCCCCCCAAAAAAAAACCCAAGGACTATCATAATCTTAAGATGTATTGGGTTTTTGGAAAACCAAAGGAAATCAGTTTTCCTGTTCTAAACCGCATGGCCCTGGAAATATTAAGTGTCCAAGCTTCTCTTCGTAGCATCTGAATCAGCATTTTTCCACAAGAGGTAGATTTATCCAATACCGAAGAAACAAGACTAACTGGCAGAGTCTTTTTAGAGATGTGTATGTGTTTAAAGGATCCCTTAGACCTCATGACATAGACAGCACACAACGATCCACTTGAACTGCCCTTGGACGTTGAAGAAGGTATCTTTAATGACGAGAGTCAAATGAAATGAAAGCCACTCAACTAACCGATTCAAGAAATTGCTTTAGATGCTAGTATCGACGGCTCTATTGAAGAACCACTGTGATATATGTAGACAGCGGGGCAGAAGATGAACGAAACCCAAGATGGAGCTGGAGGTTCTTGTCACAGAACGGACACCGGACAATACACATACTACTATTTATTTGTATTTCGTTTATTGATTTCCTAAATGTTGTAATTTCCTATATGTTTAAAAAAAAAAAGCAACCGTTTCTTGTACATCACGACTTCTTTGTATTTCGTTTATGTGTATTCCTATAGTTAAAAAAAAAAAAAAAAAAAAAAAAAAAAAAAAAAAAAACCAAAACTGACCAAACCGGTTTTACAGGTTAACCGGAACCGAACCGGTTCCAAACCGGCAAACCGGTTCGGCATGAACCGATACCCAAACCGGTTCCAAACCGGGTCAGGTTCGTGCCGACAGGTTCAAGGCTATTCCTGTTGACAGAAACAGGTTTCTGTTTGAACTCAAACCGAACACTAACTGGTTAACTGATTTGCGCACCTCTAGTTGCAATGACATAAAGAAAAAAATGGAATTAGGGTTTTAAGGATCAGTTGTTTTGGGGAGGCTGTGGTACCATGTAATATGTGGATTGTGTGTCCATTACTAACAAAGGAACGATACATAATATAGAGTTACAAGAATAATGTAGAAGCGGGCTTAGATCCCAAATAAACTAAACCACAATGTAAAGTGTCTGTAAGATGTGAATTGTGTGTCCATTACTAACAAAGGATTGGTACATAATATAGAGTTACAAGAATAATATAGAAG
Organism: Tanacetum coccineum; assembly: GCA_026074375.1. Lineage (NCBI taxonomy): Eukaryota > Viridiplantae > Streptophyta > Magnoliopsida > Asterales > Asteraceae > Tanacetum > Tanacetum coccineum. The sequence goes on from BQNB010028021.1 coordinate 43,611, forward strand.
CGGGCTTGAGCTCAAATAAATAAAACCACAATGTAAAGTGTCAACTAACAGATGAATCCTTTATTTATATGCAAATCAATTAATGATGTAACCCACGTACCCCAAATTGCTTCTAACTCCCCACTATGTTCTGCATGAAAAATAGTAAATTGTATAAGTATTTAACTAGCATGGAATCATGGAGGAAACAATTTAGGAGAACATAAAGAGATAATTGAAAACTAAGTCTTTCATATCACTCACACATTGCAACATTAATTCATCAAATTAAACATGAAAAAAAAATTAATTCAACACAAACCATACTCTTAGTTGTAAGTAATATTATTATAATTATACAAACCTTATATAATATCCAATAATCTCCCACCAGGTTGGATAGTTTCCCACTATTTTAATAAGTTATGTCGCAAAGTGTCACGAAGATTAAACCTTGCATTATATAAGTAGGCACGATTAATTGAAATTAATTCAATGTTGTCCAAAGAAATTAAACAAAAACCTTCTGATTTCAATGACATATTTATACCATTTTTATCCGTGACTCATTGTATTCTCATTGAGCACGAAATTGGTCATGCGCTTAAATCCTGTTTCATGACTCTCTAAAACAAAAAATCAATACTCTTCATCTAAGGCGACACCACCTCTAGCTTTATTAAGAGGATTTACCTCAACCTCATCTTGGCAACATCGTACTATCTTTACTACACATCTAATCGAAAGTACCTTCTATCATTTAGTGACTCGGTTATTACTCATAAAAATCATCTAGTATGATCACTATATCGGAGTCGAGTTTCCATCACTAATTGATTGACATATGGTTTTAGACTCATGTCTTTAGTAACTCTCACTAAATCTCTCTCTCAGAAAAACACTTATGATAGTAATAATCACATCTCAAACACTTAGTAAGTCTCTCGTGAGAAGCTTTATAAATACAACGGTTATGTTTCTAGATCACTTAGCAAACATATCAATAATGATACCATTCTTAATTACTAATTTCATGTCATGAAACATCACAATCATAAACTAATATGAAACTATTATTCTCGAATTCTTTCGAAAATGCATATGTCTCAAGTAGTATTTTAGACTAGTTTAAATAAATCTAAACTTTAATATAATCTCTACAAAGCCATAAACACAATTGCTTTAGTCAAATCAGGAACATTTAAAATACTTCTTACACGAGTGAGCATATATTAAAATTCTGCCATATAATTTCTAGCGAAAGATTATCTTCTGAAAACATGGATTCTAGGAGCTTGTAATCAGTAGTCATATTTTGTTTAGTTCTAGAAATTAATTCTCATGCAACAAAAGTTTTTGTTCAACATAACACAACAGCTCTTTCATAATGATAAAACAGTTACACTAAATTTATTGTAAGATCCTACAACAAACCTAGAAATCTAGAGCGGATAACTCGATAGTACGAAGATGACGCAAAGCAAATATGTGTATATCTCTACTAAAAGTAAAACCTACACAAAAACACGATACCCAAACGATTGCTTCTATTAATCCGTTTGTAAAAGAAAAGAATGTACAATGACCTTTCTCCCCTCACCTTCTTGTTGTAAAGATAATGGGGAAGAAAACCAACCCTAAAACGAGTCGAAATCGGCTGCTACAAAGGAGAAACAACGACGCACGAATGCTTGGACTAATCGTTTGACAACCTCTATGGTATATATACAGAGTTGGCCTACATTGCATATTGCATAGAACCGACATACGCATCCCTATTTTACTATAATAATAACTAAAGTTACACTATGACCCCCTAGACTTCATAATAATAGACTAAAATGGATACTAAATATAACAATTTCCATCTTAGTATCATATTAGCCCATACCGATACTCAACAAATTCAACCTATGCTGGAACCTCAGACCATGACCCCCTAGACTTAATAATAATAGACTAAAATGGATACTATATATAATAATTTCCACCTTATTATCATATTAGCCTATACCGATACTCAGTAAATTCAACCTATGTTGGAACCTCGAACTAGGGAACGCCTTCGTCAAGGCACAAGTAGCAAAACCAATACTAACCATAGTTCAATACCTGACTTCGTCAAAAGTCAATTCAGTCAAATAACCTCCTTTACAACCTCCGTAAGTGTCATACTCTGCTTCAATTGTCTACAAAGCCATTATGTGCAACATCATAGCTTCTCTGCTTCCTACACATCCTTATATCATCAACCTGTACCCTGTGATTGATCTATCCATGATAGTGATCGATCTTCCCATGACGTAGTCAAAATCCATAAAAACATGTACGGCTGTCTGTCTATAACTCACGATCAAACCCATCCAACATACCCACATCTGCATATGCTATGTCAAGTCTCGTGCAGACTGCCTAATACTCATGGCTTCCAACCGCATATATACATGACTGCTTACCATTCTTTTCCACATCACAGTCCCCTGATAGACTAACCTCCAACGACAGTATGGAGTGTCCCTCTAACAAAGTATGTACCAACTTACTGTTGTAAAACCTAAACTATGACACCCTTAGAGTTTTACCACTCTAATCCCTGACAATCTCTATACCAAGTATATTATCCTTTGCTTCATGCAACAAACCCTTGGTATCCCGGATCTTAGCCTTACATCCACAAGAAGAAACCATACCATCTATATAGAGAAATAGATGTATGAACATACATAGTGTATACTCCTAGTAATAGCCGTTGTTGTCGTCACTGCTTTTCCTACAACCGTTGCTAAGCACATACACATCTGATTGATCATCCTTCTCTTTTTTTAATCCATCCTTCCACTTGGAAATCACCTCACAAGCAACTGTATTATCGAAAGTAAATGACTCATGTGCATATATCTCTTCCATTGCAGCAACTACAAAAGCAACCTCATTACTGTCTGCTCTATACATGAATTGTCCTCGTACTGAGTGTTGCTCCTTATCACGTGCTGAATGATAGTCCATAAAATCTTGAGTTTGTACTTTCAGTGAACCAGCTCCTTGACCGACATTCCTTAGAGGTTCCACCTCAAGTGCATGATCCTTATGCGGTTCCACCTCAAACTCAACTCCCTGAAACACCTGCACGGAACCCGTACAAACACCAGAACCAATAAAAGTTTTATTGTATTCCCTACTCTCATTGAAACCTATATTCCTGTAAAGCACTACCTTTGAAGTAACGTCGTTAAAGCTCCAAACCTTATAACATCATACCTTTACGGTATCCCAAGAATATGCATTTGACCTTAACCGGTTCAAGCATCCCCTGCTTAATACTAGCAAGCCAACCAAAAAGCCCAAACATATCTATAGGTGTTTGATGACATCAAATAACATCAAATTAGCATCATTTATCCCAACTATATTGCCCGTTTTACATTATTTTGTATAAGATTTGGTACTTAATCGTTAATATTTGTTAATCTCAGTTATTATCGAGCAATTGGCAAAAAATGAAGAAAATAATGTTTTTGGAGCATAAACGAGGAATTCAAGAAAGTCTACTAATTCTGACAACCAATACACCATATCATTCTAGACAGATATGCCGTATCCCAAGACTTAGACAAATTCAAGACCAATGCCTGACTTTGAAGAATACAACGTATCCACACCAGTAGATATGCCGTATATGATACTTTGGTCGACATTAAGAATAAACACGACTTTTAGCCAATATGCCGTATTCAGAAGACCTATACGCCGTATAGGGTAGCGGATGATGAATATTCCAGAATATTATAATCGTGGACCCCACGCCAAGTTACCCAATAAGCCGTATCGGACCCTTCCAATATGGTGCATCGATATGTTTTCAGAGCTTATAAATAGAAAACCCTAAACTCAGTTTTCAAGATGTACAAAAGCCTTTAACCACCAAGTATGATCTACCAATGAATTTAAGAAGCCAATAAGGTCTGCAAGTGCCTCAAGTCAATAGGAAAGCTCTTGTAATCTTAATACTACGCTATACGTGTTCGGTTATAGTATCGTTTCCTTTACTTTAATCGTTCATCTATGATATTGTATTTTGTTACAATGACTATAGACTAATACCTGTTGGTATTATCCATGTTTATAATAATTTAATGTTTGGTTTGTTTATATCGATTGTTTACCTTTTCATTGCATGTTGATTATGTTTATCACTTTATATCTGTTTATGTTTGATTATGTGTTTAATCTATCATTCAACTAGATCTAGAATTACGGACCAAGTAGACTAGAGTCTGGGATAGAACTACATACAGTTTATATATGTGACTCTAGAATAATAGGACTGCAAATTTAAGCCCCGGTTTCTTCCCTTGGTTAAGTGAATATGTAGACTAAGAGGTGACTTAGGATTACTCATAACGTTCTGTTTCCTTGGGTAAGTGCTTGGAGCGCGGACTACCAACATATATATAAAACGATTAGGCATAAGTGGGTAAAGCCTCAATGAGCTAGGTTTCGATATATCACCAATATTGTCTCCTAGATAGATTATAATCAACGGTGTATGCTTTATGAGATTTTGGTTAATTGTGACATGATTAAATTAATAAGGTTTAGGGAGAAGAACCACCTAGGATGAAGGAATGATATAACCCCAATGAAGTAATACAATCATTGCACACATAAACATTCCTATATTTTATTAGATTAAACTAGCTAATACGTTTTCCTTACATATGTGCTCAACCGCTTCTTTATCGTTTGTTTATCTGCTTCTGTGCGTTAATTGTCTTATTTAGTTTAGATTAAACCAAATTCGTGCGAGTCTCTTAGGCTGAAAACCCCCCTTTGCGTTAGTTTAGGTTTAAGTATAATTAATTAGGATAAATTCGGACTAACAATGATAACTAAAATACTAATAGATTTAAGTATTAACGCTCGCTCTTAGTGATCGACACCCTACTTACCAACTAACCTACAACTAAACGGGTACACTGCTCGTTAGTATTTGTTTATAGGTAAAGTCGGCAAAATATAAATAGTAAAACTTGATAATATAAATTACCTACACACGACGAAACACATCAAGTTTTTGGCGTCGTTTCTGGGGAGTGAAATTTTTTAATTCTTGTTTATTAGTGTTTTAGTTTAGATTTAGTATTTTTTGATTAGTTTAGTTTAGTCTAGTTTGCATTTGTATAATTATGCATATTTGTGTGTTTATATGTTTTCTTTATTTTCCTGCATTCATAAAATCCTGCTATTCTGTATCTATTCGAATACTGAATACGGCGTATTCATATCTTTGGATACGGCGTATTCACTTTTAAAGATCAATACAACGTATTTGACATAAAATATCAATACAGAGTATCCAGTTTACTGAATACGGCATATAGACTATGGTACAACAGCATATTTAATTTTTCGTACTCGGTTTCCGTATTTAATTTCATGTATTTTCTTTCTTCCGAGCCTATCCTGCTGATATTTAACCCTTGTTTTCAGGTAGTGCATGACCAGGAGTTCAAAGAAGAAGCTCATCAAACGTTACGAAGAACCTAAATGAGTGCTACATTCAACATGGAAACTTTCTAAGACAACGAGTCTTGATTATTCGAGCTCACCAGAATTCAAGTTATTTTCTGATCACAAAGTTTAGTTTGAAGAAGAAATCACAGAAACAATAGGGGAACCAACTATGAAGGAGTACATGAAGAAAACCCGAGAAGAGTATGGTTCGGAGATTGCTAGACCAAAGTCTGAAAAGGATGATAAGTTTGAATTAAAAGGATAGTTTCTAAAAGAATTACGTGATAATACTTTCAGTGAAACGAATGGTGAGGACGCAGTCGAGCACATTGAAAAATTCCTTTAGATGGCTAATTTACTTACCACGCCTAACGTAGCTATGGATCGACTACTTCTTCATATCTTCCCAATCACACTGACTAAGAAACCGTGAAGTAGCCCTTGTCGTACTTTATTTTTGCAAAAAAAATTTCTTGTAAACTAAGAAACCGTGAAACCTCGACAAGTCTTAAACTTTCTTTTGCTATCCCTTTGTTGATCGACTAAACCTTGTGATATACCCTCACAAAAATAAAAAACACAACAAAGAACCTTGTGCAAACCCTTCAAAGTAATAATGTTTTGTTTCACAAAAAAAACAAAAACCAGTGGATTTCATTTTATAAAGAAAACAAATAAACCAATCAAATCTTAGAAAGATTCCCACTAATATTTAAAAAACGATTAAAATAACCCTTTGAAGGCATTGACTTTCGAATTGAAAAACCTCCCAACTTTGTACTTTATCTTCTTTGTTTATAAGCTAACGAAAAACGAAACATCACCTGAAAATTGTCAATTTTCAATAATCAAATAACAACAAAAGCTTAAGTCTTCTATACCTTGTCGCAAACCTGGACAATCGAAGAACTCAAGAAACTTTTACCTGTCGGTCACGTGCTGCACCTTGACATCCACGAGCCTAAACAACAAGAGCCCTTTGTTGTCAAAAGACATGGTAGCCCAAACAGAGCTAGTCACGCTTCTGCTCCTTCCAGAAAAACCAACAACAAAGAAAAAACCTTGTTTCTTTTGTTGATCGTTTAGAAACCCGAAAACCAAACCGTTTTCTTCTAAAATGAAACCCGAACAAAAGAAACCCTTTGAACTATCAAACATAGATAACAAGAGAACTCGCAAACCAAAGCTCTTGATACCACTTTTTGTACAATCCCACAACACACATGGAAATCTAGAGCGGATAACTTGATAGTACGAAGATGAATACGCAAAGCAAATATGTGTATATGTTGACTAAAAGTAAAACCTGCATAAGAACACGATACCTAAATGATTGCTTCTATTAATTTGTTTGTAAAAGAAAATAATGTACAAAGACCCCTCCCCCTTTCACCTCCTTGTTGTAGAGATGATGGGGAAGAAAACCAACCCTAAAACAAGTTGAAACCGGCTGCTACAAAGGAGAAATCATGACGCACGAATGCTCAAACTAACTAATTGTTTAACAGTCTCTATGGTATATATAGAGTTGGTATGCATTGTATAATGCATAGAACTAACATATGCATCCCTATTTGACTATAATAATAACTAAAGTTACACTATTACCCCTATACTTAATAATAATAGACTAAAATGGATACTAGATATAACAGAATTCAACGAAACAAATGATTACGCTAGATCTGAAACAAAGAATTGATTACGCCAAAATTGAAATAACAGACTTTCAAAAAAACGATAATGAGTATTAAAGAGGCGCTAGCCTGCATAACTCGATCTTCAAGTGTTCACCCCACAAGATCATCTCCATCATCAAGGTGAACTCGAGCCACCTTGTTGGCAATCTATGTGTTCACCATATTCACGTCATTAGTCCTAAATTTTCTATCTTTACACTTTGGAGCATAATGACCCGTCTCACCACAAGCTTGACACTTTCCAAAATATATTGGTGGAGCATGTTTCTTGAAATTTTTCTTTGGTACTCATATTTTAGCTTTGTTGCGATCATTTTGGAACACTCTCTTCTTAGAGCTGTCACCTTACACATGATAGACATTTGACCATTGTTACCTATTTATCTCTAATTTTAGCCTCTTTCGCCTTATGAAGACGCTTGAGAGAATCATCTAACAAATAATCTTCCTTTTTTTGCAACCTATCATAAAGAAAGTTTTCCAAGAAGGTGGAAGTTTGGTTAAAATAGCACCCACTTGGAACGTGTCACTAATGGGAACACCAGAGGTTTCAGTTTATTCACCAGCACAAGCTCATGCACTTGCTTCATAATTGATTTCCCTTCAATCATAGCATATTCCATGTATTTTGAAACCAAATACTTATTCGTACCTTGCTCACGAGTTTTATACTTAAACTCTAACGCATCCCGAAGCTTATTAAGCAATAGATTATAAGGCTTAAGCCCGTAGTTGTCTCTCTGGTGACGAGCAGTGCATTCAATCAGAAAAAAGGAGTAAAAAGTTACCCCCGCGGCCACAATATCAGCCAACACCTCAAATGTTGTAACCAAAACTTTACTAGATTATGCACGTAATGGTTTCGAGAAGGGAAATTTCGTTTGTTCACTATTTTCACTTGATATCATATGGGGAAATAACCGTATCGAAGCGGGTCTGATCCTCAGCCCTAGGTGGCTATATTGAGCCGCATTTTTTATGTCACCCCGTCAAACCCTAGCCGCTACATTTCCATTAAAAAAAATCTCTGCTTTGTGTGAAAAACATAGAGGGAGGGGGGGTTGAATACGCTTCCATTTAAAATCCTAAAAATTCTGTATCAAATAGCCGATCAAGCTTGACGTAATATGAAATGTACCAATTATAGTCTATAAAATTAAAGATAATAGAAAGCATGAATTAAAACGAGTTGTCACAACATAAGCACAATCATAATATAAAGAGAGAACGATATGTAAAAGAGAATGCAAACCGGACATGATGATTTATAGTGGTTCGGTCACAGAGCTCCTCTCCGCCCTAATCCACTCCTAGAGTACCCAACTCGAGAGTTCTTCCACTAGATCAAAAAGCTCCCTTCTCGATGTAAAAAACCTTATACAACGTTGCTTATACTTTATCTGGTACAAAGCTAAATATCGAGTCCTAGTTCTAGGTAGAACTAAGCTAACGTCCCTTACACTTTATCCGGTACAAAGCTAAATCCGAGTCCTTCTTGAGGTACAACTAAACCTGTTATGTTTTATGGCCCAACATAACAAACCTTGTGTTTTATGGCACAAACACATAAACCATCTAATCTAGTTTAATGATACAAGGTGATGATACAAATGTATAACAAAAATCCAAGACACAAATGTCTAGTGGATATGAATGCCTAATCTAAATGAACTTCTTATGACAAGAAGCCTTTAAATGGATGAAGGTGATGAGATCACAAATCTTGTAGATCTTCATATGTATATGCTTTGTGGTGGATGGAAATGGCGAGATCTCTAAGGGTTGCTTTGGTGGATCATCATGGAAGTATGCTTACAACAAAATGAATGTTAGATCATTATGATCATATGCAAATGAGAGTCTTTAATGTGTGTGTGTTCGTACTTATCTAAATGAGTATAAAAACTAGAGAGAATGTGTGTGTTGAAGGGATACCTCAATGGTGAAGTTTGGCTTGCTATTTATAGGCAAAAACTCTACAAAATGCCAAATTGTGTGATTTCATGCATGAGGTAATATTTGAAGTGCAAGAGATGAAAAGGATTTAGTTACTTGATTAAAAGAAAATATATTGTGTAAAATGTATTTTGTGATTTATGCAAAAAACATTGTCTGACCCTGCGGATCCGACAAATCCCTTCCGAAAGGGATTCGACCAGTGTATGGCAAGGGATCCGACCTACTGTTTTGCAAATCCGGATTTTGGATATCAAATTTCCAAAAATCTTGTGTGATCTTCTAAGATCTTAGCTAGATATTGAAATATTATGATGTGACAATACATAAAATTCACCTATATGTATGATGTCATGCATGATGTAAAATCCATTTTTACTTTATGTTCTTTCAAAAAGTAGATGTGTAAGTAAAATTTGAATGTATGATTTAACTCTAAAATGTATTTTAAACGTTTTCAATCGTTTGTTAAGGGGTTTGATCATAATGTTACATAACAAACATATACAAATCTATGTTGTAGCATACGAGGACTCGAGATGTCGAGAGGTGTTGAATGTATGTTGAGACAAATTATGATTACTAGTAACGTGTACATTTTACGTTATGTATTACAAGTTATATGTTTTTCATCAGCAAAACAAAAGAGGCTGTGTAGATTAAATTTCATAATATTTGCACTAACAATCTCCCCCTTTCGATGATGACAAAAAAATGTAAACGTAATATATCGTAAAGTATAAAAGTTACTTGTATCCGTACTACCTTTATATTACCTTCTCCGTTTACACTCTTCTCCCCCTTTTATCGAAACAAAAAGGGTGTGTCCTTGGAGTTTAATTACATATCTCCCCAATACAGCGAGCTTGCATCATCCCTAGCAAAGTTAAAATTGTCTACTCTAATCCCTTATGGTTGTTGCATCCTCTAGGTTATGGCCATTAGATCCAAGGATCAAATTTAGGTGCTTAACCTACATCAAGGTTAGTTTTGTGCAACACATATAATGAAACAACAGGAGAAATATATGATGAATAGAATACATATAGCAAACGACACATGCGGGTAAGTTATGTGAAACTATCTTGTTTTCCTTTTGTTGAAACACAAAGGAGTGTCAAAGAGTGAATAACTAGAATGCAATATGATACTTTAAAAAAACTCCTAGAAAAATAAACTAGAAGCAATATAATCTAAAAAGTATGTTAGATATTAGAAAAAGACTCGGTCATGCCGTGCATTTTACCATTTATTGTACCTCAGTTAAGCGTTTAATGTATAGCAATCGGTAATGGGAAGGGTATTAAACCCAATGTGTAAGCCCTCTACTAAGGCCTTTAGGCTAGTTTGTAACTTACTATATAAGCCTCTTCCATGCCTTAGAAGAGGTGGTTAGTCAATTCATAATACAAGTTCATTTTCTCTCACTAGAAAGTTTTACTCTCTAACTTTCTCTCTCTAGACTTGGTTAATTCATCTATCTTTCATTGTGTTATGATTTCCCATATCCTACAATTGGTATCAGATCTCATGGGATGATTAGATAGATTATGTGTGCGTTATCTTGGTTTGTTTAGATCAAAAGTTTAGTTTTTGAAGGTTTATAGTCTTGTACTTGGTTCTCTTTGATCTTGACATTTGTGATGTTAAAGTTCATGTTGTTATATTTGCTATAGCCCTCTAGTACCAAGTTGTGCAAAAGAAACCAAGCAAAAATGTTCAAAATGGTGATTTTTAGGCCTTTTTAGATGAAAAACCACGTTTTTCATTCTAGCGAGTTAAGGTTCTGTTTGAAGATCTTCTCAGCGAGTTGTGGTACTGTTCTGGCGACTTGTCAGACTAGTATACTGTGTCAACAAGTTTTCAGGTCGTACTGTGTCAGCGACTTGTCTTTTTGTGCAGGTAGCAAGTTAACTTTTCTTGCAGGTAGCGAATTGGAGATAGCGAGTTACAGGTTATCTGAAGACCATTTTCTAGCTACTTGAGGAAAGAAACTCTGTCCATTTGATTTCTTATTAGCGAGTTGTTAAGGCTTCTTCATAGCGAGTTGAGGCCAACGAGTTACAGGTTATCTGAAGACCATTTTCTAGCGACTTGAGAAAAGAAACTCTGTCCATTTGATTTGGTATGTGCTTAATTACACATACCTTTTACCTTTAAAAACGAGCTAAAATAACCAAAAACGGACTTAAAATGCCAAATATACGCTTGTTTTGCTAATTGTATTGTGCAGGAACGGATAACCAAGAAAAGGACGAAAAACAAAGCCAAAACGACAAAACCGAACTCGGAATAGAAAAGACTGTGAAAGACAAAGCCAAATCAAAGCCGGAAAGTCAATCAAGTCAAAAAGTCAACTGGTCAAAGTCAAAGTCAACCCAAGTCAACCCCGGGGCCAAAGTTCAAGAAATATAAGTTTAGGGGCTGAAATTGCCAAACCCTAAACTTATATATAAAGAAGAAAAGAGGAAAAGGAAAGACAAGGGCTGATTTTGCAATTTGCTCAAAGTGACAAGTGGGGGGGCAAACCTGCCAACCCCCCTAACTTGTACACCACAAGGACTGTGGGTGAA